>VZRL01001566.1:753960-776513 GCA_013397895.1 Origma solitaria | reverse complement strand
CTGTAAGTATAAAACCTTTTGGTAGCAAGCTGATTCTGAAAGCAAAATCTTCCAGAGCGTCCTGGAAAGAACAGGCATGCCACATAGGGAATTTAGTGGAAACACTGATGTAGCAAAGTGCTGTTGGTGGGAAGGTGGCTGCTTGGAGAGCACAGCGGAGGGCAGACCGTCATTCAGTGTTGCAGACTGCCCTGGGACACTGAGCTGGCTACAAATTGCCTTCATGCCAGCAGGCAGCCTAGAGTTGAATAAGTGGCCTGGGAATGGCTGTCTCCACTTTTAGGTACGTTTTCTTCATTTCAGAGATTATATTATGAAGCCAGAGGGAGTGCTTCAGGCAGAATATATAAATTAACTGGTTACTAAACTGTGTAGGAGGGACTGAAGTCCTGAAAAAGGAAGCTTACAATAAAACCTCCCTCTGTGTGCTGCAGAAAGGCATTCAAGCTGCCCAGGTCAAACCTCACGCACTATTTCCAGCAGACGAAAGTGGTGGCCTAGAACAGCTCAGGAGACTGAGCTGATGAAAACAGAATCTTGGCTCACCACACTGTTTTTCAACAATTGTGTTAATGTAAGATTTCCAGCTGACATGGGTGGAAGATTCAGGATGTGAATTGAAAGACACTCAAACTATACAAGAGTTTGGAAGTCGAGTTGGGCTGCAAGCGCATTGTAAGAAAACAATTTTGTCGGACTCAAATCCTGTTCAAGCTATCAAGTGTCCTCCAGAATTTAGAGGCATCTGGATCAAGCCTTCTGGTTATGGTCCATCTCTAATTTTCACCAAATATTCCAAATGTCTAAATCCTCTTTCTCTCTACTTTTCTTTCCTGACGGTGTTTTGACTCTATTTTCTTTCTTATTCTTGTCTGTTTAAAAATGTCAGTCAGGGTTTTACCTGGGAGTATTATGACTTTGGTATGCTTTAAGTTTCGTTATCTGGTATTCTTTCTCCATGCCTCCTACCCACACTCTCCCCCCCAATCAGTTCAACAAATTTATTTTGTTCTTCAATTGCAGTTCCAAGGAATAAGCAGCAGTAGCTTTGGACCTGTACAGTCCATTACACTATCTGCTCATAACTAGATACAGTGAAATACTGTTTGTGCTTGCCGTGGTTTGACCCTGGCCAAACACCAGGCACCTACAACATCTGCTCTCTCTGCTCTCACCTGCTGCAGCTGGGCAGAGGAGAGGGGAAAAAAAGTTAACACACACACACACAGAGGGCTCATGAGTTGAGATAAGGAACCAGGAGAAGATGCACTGAGGGCAAAACAGGCTGAAAACTTAAAGTTGCAAAGTTGATTTATTGCTAAGCTAACAGAGTTAGAGGAAGATAATGAGAAGTAAAAATAAGCTCTTAAGACACAGTTTCTCAGCTTACCCTCCTCCCTCCCTCCCATCAGCAGCACGGGGGACAGGGTATGGGGGATTGGTCAGTCCATCACTGAGATCTTTTTTCCGCTGCTCAGGGTGAGAAGTCATGCCCTACCTTGCCGTGGGTCCCTCCCACAGGAGACAGTCCTCTGCAAACTTCTTTGATGTGGGTCCAATCTCATGAGCAGCAGCCTGCCCGAATCTACTGCAACATGAGTCCCTCCCATGGGCAGACAGTCCTCCCAAAACTGCTGCTGCATGGGCCCCTCGTCCATGGGGTGTAGACCCCTGAGGCCAGGCTGTTCCATCTCGAGAGCAAGGCCTCTCTCTCTACTGAGACTCCCACTGGATCACAGCTTCCTCCAGGCATCCACCTGTGGGTGGATCTCTGCATCCCCTGTGGACCCCTTGGGCTGCTGGGGGACAGCTGCTTCACCATGGTCATCACCATGACTGGCAGAAGATTGTCAGCTCTGGCACCTGGACACCTCCTCCCCCACCTTCTCCACTGACCTTGGCATCTCCATGTTGTTTTTCCCCTCACATTTTCATCTCCTCTTCCTCCTCTGGCTAAAAAGAAGTGCGTGCTCACATTGTTTTGATTTCTTCTTAAATATGTTATCACAGAGGCATAACTAACATCTCTAATTGGCCCAGGCTTGGCCAGCAGCATGTCCATCATCTTCAGAGCCATCAGAGATTTGCTCTGCTGGACATGGTGAAAAACTTCCAGAACCTTCACACAGAACACACAGGAATCATATTTGTGCCCGCCCCCCACCAACTAGCAAAAACTGGGCTAAGCAAAACCAACACTACACTTTACACTAACAAGTAGTTTGGGTATTTTTTAATTTCAAAATATCTAAGTGCATTCATGTTGCAGTCGGAGTAATGTTGAAGTGTTTCTCCTATGAATTTTTTAGGTCCAATTACAATATGGAGTTATATATGGATATCTAGGACGATAGAAAAAATACTGACAAAAATATTCTAAAGCAGAATCCACGACAAGTGGAATTTTCAACAGCATTTAGTAGCTCACCTTTGTGTGTGTACTGAATGTGTGTTTTTAATGAAGCTTAGTTCATTAATTGATGATTTTATTATCTATAAAAGCCTGGAGTCACCTCATCTGCAGCTTTGAAAAGTACCAATCTATTTAAGCCAGTACATTATTTTTAGCAGTAGTCTAAGCAGTGCGAAGGCACAGGTCAATGGGAATGTGAGATGATACATTGCAGTAACCTTTTTACAGTGGCTCTGAACACAAAAAGCAATAGAAAAAGATGTACAGTCTCTTTCAGACTTATCTATACGTAACAAAAGGGGTGTCTGAGCAGCCCCAACTTCAATGGCACAACTGTAGCTATATATAAATAAAACTAGTTTGAAGTTGCTTTTATTTAGCCATACAACGATGACAAATTCAATATTAATATATTAATGTACATCTGCATGTGGAATGGACTCATTCTCTTGGCAGAGGGTAGCAAACCTAGAGTACTTTTTGTCAAGATGTTGAGATAGATGTATTCATTTATTTAAATTTAAATACACCATCTTTGACTCTAGATGCTAGAAAAAGTTGAAAGTATGTTCTTTGACACAAATAAAGCAGTGACTGTTTAAACATAAAGAAATGAAAAATCTTAAAAAAAATCAGAGGAGATGAAGAATGAAGAAAAATATGTATCCCTGTGGCCTTAGTATCACTTTTTTACTTGCAATAGCAATTATCAGTACAGAGCCTTATTAGCATAGAGATTTTGATTATGCATGTACGGTGCTTAACACAGTCATCCAAATTTGCTTGGGGTCTTCCAAGTTCAGCAAAGTATGTGCATAAAGCTTTCCTTTCCTTTCAGAAGATATTAATAAGTTTGCATATTCAATTATTCAAGTGGTAGGAAGTTGCATTCTGTAAGGCTGTCAGCACGAACTTTGGTCAGTGCCTTATGTATCTATATTGATAAAGATTTCCTCAATCACACAGTCCTGTGCTTCTCCTTTTCTGCATAACCTTTGCAATATTTATTGATAGATACTATTCTTGGAGTTTTCAATTAAGCAAAATTAATCCTTTTGTTGCTGTTCAAAGTAATTTCCTGCATTCAGACTGTGCTTCAAATATTGCATTGTTAATTTCCTCAAAAGTGCATTTAAAAAAAAATTCTTATCAGTGCATTTTCAAATTGTGTCAAGGATTCTTTCCTCACCATACAAGTGAAACAAAGGAAGTGTTTGCATCTGGAAACCAATGTGCAGGGAGATTAAGCTAAATGATTCATTTTTGGGAAATCTGAGATGTCTAGGACCTGATTTCTTTTCCAATACTGTGAATTAGTTTGATCTATGCAACATGGAATGGCTGCAGTCACATGCGACCAGCACTTACGTGATTCAAAAATCAGCTTTCAAAGTAGGCATCCAGAAAATGAGTTAAACAGAATTTGTGACTACCTCTGATGAGTTACCTATAAAAAGCTTACATGTTAATTCAAAGGCCGTAATTTGAATGTCTTTTCATGGGGATCAGAAAGCCTTGGAGCTATAGCAAGAAAGGTTACTAAATGTGTATCTTGTCAAACATGACTTAATGTATTTCTGCTTCCCCCTAAAAATTGCACTCTTGGAAATAGTCAAACCCATTTTATTGAAATTAAGGATAATATGTAATTCAGTCCACAAAAGAAACCAGTAAACAATTTAAGCAATAATAATTTGTTAGTGTCAGAAATGAAGAAAAGTGGGATCTTGCAAAAGGCATCGGTGAACAGCTGTTAACAAAGGAGAGCTGATTGCAATACCTGCAACAAAAGACATCACAGAAGTCACCTATCTCAATAGCAATAATGAGAGTAAAAATATCATTAAATTATATTTTGAATAAAAAAAGAGATAGAAGGGATGCTATACTTCTTTCTTTCCCCTGTGTTCAGACAGGAATGACTACATTCACTATTGAGACAGGTCCTGCATTTTTGTGTACGCCTGCAAAGCTTCTCCGCCAATCGATAATTGATCTGCTCACAGGGATTATAGCACTATGCACAGAGCCATTTGGGGATGGCAGGTCAGCAAGCTGATTCCTTGAAGGCTACTAAAACTAAACTTTGCTTCAGGTCTGAGAAGTATACTAGGAGAAAAATAATGTGGGAAAATACAACATTTATTTGCTTCTTTTTCATTTTATATCACATAGTCTTCACTCCCAAATATAGTTGCATTGAGCTTCAAGGGTTGACAAATAGAAAGAAACACAATGCCAAACCCCAAATAAAGCTGTATTCTCTCCTCTTCATATCTCACCTGGCACAGACAAGAGTTCCCCAGGCTGACTCACACTTGTACAGTGCCTGTGCTTAAGAGGATGCACAAGTGCATGCTATGGAAAGGAGGGAAGTAAATCCAGTTGTGGGCCAGAAGATTCAATTATGTTTTATCCCCCCTTTCCAGCTTAGAAATTTGGGGAGGCAAAACAATGAAAAACAATGTTAACTCAGTTTTGCCTCTTCCATCTGCAGAGTCAGAGCTCACCTGTGAAGTGGACCTGATGCTGGTTTAATTCTTGGGCTTAAGTAATTTAGTTGACTATTATAGAAAACTAGAAGGGGGAAGGGAGGCATTCTTATTGCCTAGACTTTTGTTCCAGTGGAGAAACTGAGCTGATTAACTTGCTGGTTTCCCCTTTCACACCCCTCGGAAGACATTCAAACAGCAAGGACACAGTTGTGCCTGCTTTGGCAATGTTCTCCATGTCTCTTTGTGTGTTTAGTTACAAACTTCACTGAAAACCTGCTGTCAAGAGGAGTTTACCATGCAACACTGAACTTCTAATGTAAAGACAGCTTTGGAAGAAAAGCCACATTTTTCTTCTATGGACAAGGTAGCCTTTGAGTGGAAAAAGCTGGATTCAAAAAGGCTGGGATTTGAGAATAGTGACATCCTTAGAAAAGACTGTCTAGGAACAAACTAATGTATGCTTCTAATCCAAAGGGAAAAAATATGTAACTAAAAAGTCATTTGCAGAAAATACAGTTTAGGCTCACTGAGGAGAGGGAGCTAAGAATCAGATCTTTTAATTTAAAAGAGTTAGCTTGAAGGTAGGATTACTTTTATTGTCTGAAGTCCTGAACTAGAAGGCCATTAACAATATGAAGAACTTCAAGCACGTAATGTCAAGGTTCTGATTACCTCTTACAAATTAAGCTAAGTTCCTCAGGCAAATAAGTAAAAAAGAAAACAAATCCCACAGAAGAAAATAACCTTNTTTTTTTTTTTTTTTTTTTTTCTTGGTCTTTCTTTAATGCAATGTGAACTCCTCTGTTATCGTGATATGCCATGGTATTAGAATTCTTGGAGTTGCTTAAATTCTTCCAGTCTCTAATTTTTTAAAGGTGCATTTAATGCAAACGGAGGCACAAGAAGAGCATCCTGTTCCAAGTATTGAAGACAGGCAGAAAGAAGTTCTCTTTGCTACAGGTAGCTCATACATGTTGTTATATGGTGACAGCTCAAACTAACACAGCTGAAAGTTGCTTTTGCTGTATAATCTGTTATGTGGGACACTTGGTACAGAATATAGTTACAGAGGCGGACCCTTCAGACTCAGCGTTACCATCTACAGTTTGGTTCTGTGGTGCTAGACATCAGTTTGCTAGAGCCTCTCATAAAATGAAGAAGCTTTATTTAATTCATTTTAAATCCACTGGGTCATCCCTGGATATTTCTAGGCTTACACTCCTGGGAGGGTGTAGTAACTGCCTGGATTTTCTCAACAGCAGCTAACTTACTCTGCTTCCAAAGTAGTCCACTAAGGTTTTTATCCTCCGAAAAGATTTTGATCTTGTCTTCTGTGAAGGCCTGACATAATTTCTGAGTTGAAGTACATAATACAACTTTCCCTGGCCAGGTTTGATGTTCAGCTGCAGATGTAGGGATGTACCTTGCAAGAGTGTGTCACTGTGAAGGTCTGAATTTATAATGGACCTGAAGATAACTTTTTCTCTCTAAGTTAAATGTATACTTTCTTCATACAGAGCAAATACAACAACCTAAGATAAATGAGCAGCTTTTCACAAGAAGTAATATAAATCTGAAGTTCTAACCATTAAGTGTAATCATAAAGGAATGTCTGACTAAATAAACAAATAACATCTATGATTTTATATGCCTGACTCTGCATGTTTTAGTGGGTTTTGGCAGGTGTAGGATTACCTGTGACCATGATAAATGGTGATTAAAAAAACAATTAGAAATTAATAAAAAATAAGTAGGGCACGAGGGCATTATTTCACCTTATTTTAATACTCCCAGGAAAGAGGAAATCATGTCAAGCTTCTGAGAACTCTGTGAAATCTCTTTTCAACTTTGTCATGCAACACAGGTAGTTAAAATGTAGGGGGAAAACCCCATATAAGGGTTTATTTATTTCAAAGCCTTATCAGAAAGTTTGAAGCTAAAAATGAATAGTCAACTGTAAAACTGGAGGTTTTCTTCCCAATATGTGCTGTACATTAAAGATGTTATTTTTTATCTATATTCACTTCTATTGCTTTTTAATACACAGTCACAGCAGTTGTCTGCTACAGGTTGATCCTGCTGTGCATGCTACTGGATGTCTTTATTTGCCAAATAAGCAAACCTAACAAAACTGTTAGGACACTGATTTATGGTAGTGATCAGCTCGATATTTTAATCTTCTTTGCACATGGGGAGGCACTGCCTGCACAACATCAGCTGCTTGCAAATTAATTCCTGCCTCCACACCTTTGCCTAGGGCACAACTATCTGTTCCTCCTCTAACCTCATCCCAAAAGAAGATTGCTTGTAAAGTGGGTTCAACTGCAGTGTGACTCCTGCTTCTCCAGTCCTGCTATGGTCATCTCAGAACCAGAGACTGAGGGAACACAGAAGAAGAGAAGAGGAGCAACTAGATCCATCTGCCCTGATGGCAGATGACTTGTGTGAGCTTTTGAAAAACATGTCAACTACTTTTGCTTCCCCAAGCTTGAGGGGAGAGCGAATACACAGCATTCCATATGCTGAACCCAAACTGGCCTGTTTTGGAGAAGAAGTTGAGGAGTTGTACAAAACCAGAAAACTGAAGTTATTTTTCCCTTGGAAACACTTTTTTACACTTGGAATAGAAGGTTTTGGAGAATTTTAGATGGCTAAGGTTTATGCTTATAAGGTGTTCTTCTGATAGTACACGTTTGTAATTTTTGATTGATGTTTTGTGAATAGAAGTTGGTTTAAATGGAGACTCCAGAATATTTAACTGGCAAAAGAACATATATTTGCAAAGTTACTCAGGATTCTTGCCTTATCAGTTCAGGATGGATCTGATTCACCATAAGTGAAAGAAGAGCTGGGAAAAAGAGTTCAGGTATCCTCAGTACTCTCATAAATGAAAGATTATTGTGTTGGTGAAGGGCTGTGTGAAGACTTCAAAAATAGTTCCTCATAATAGAGATGAGGGAAAATAATAAATTCCTTCTATTCATAACTTTTCCCTTGAACTTTTAATGATGCAGTTAAAGTGGGACCCTATATTCAGCAACTCTTATTTCAGAGTCATCAAGAAAAAGCACACAGTCTATTTCAATCATACCTTAACTGTTTCACTGGTTTATACTTAGAGTCTCTGTAAGAAATTACTTGGTTTCCATTCGTGCTCTATCATAACTCATAGGTCAAGTTTTTTAAAAATAATTCTCCTGGCCAAATGCAGATTGCAAACTGTTACGTAATGCTCCAGTGACGTAGTAGTGGGATTTTTCCAGCATTGCTGAATGGGTCATTGTTAACACTTGGGGGATGATTTGCAGCAACTCTTGAATAGCTGAGTTATAATCTTAGCAATACTACCTCAGTATGCCATCTTGGTACTTCATGAGTTCAGCTGATTTTTTAAGTTGAACATCTACTCTAGACAGGCTATAAGTTTCTCCTTTATAATTTTCATTCCATGAATCACTGAAACAAGCCCCAACTTGGTATAAATGTTTTACCTGCCACTTGCTTATAAAGACATCATTGGTACTGTTTCAGCAGTTAAGCTCAAGGGTTTAGCTGGAACATTTCACCACGTTCAACAAAACCCACCCAGCTGCCAGGTTTCGAACCTTGTTAGCCAGTGATTTTGGAAGGTCCTGAGTAAATAAAAGTGGTCTAGCTTCACTATAACAGCTAATGATTCCTTGATCTGTCAGTTACAGCAGTCTGTACATATTTCTGGACTTTACAGTTTTCTTTATGAAAATTTTACTCTCAGGTGAGGGGCTCTTCAGCTTGACTTTATAGAAATGTCCTGGTTCAATTAAGCTTTATGTTACTTGTCATAATTGGTATCTCAATTTACAACTTCTGTCCTAACTCAGAAGATCTTTGACTAATCATTCTCATTCTAATTTCTTTCACTTCTCTTTTGTGGGTGTTTTTCAATTAGGTGGAAATTAGGTGAAAATAAAATTCTTCACTCTGCTTCAAATCCTTATTTTTTTTCCTGTAAGGGACTTACCTCCCTGCAGACTTGTGCTTTGCATTCAAGGAAAACAAATGTGAGGTGAACTAAAGACCACATGAATTACCTGTAGCTGTGGAAATCTCAGCAGTGGAAGTCAAGCCAAATTATTACGCTTTCTACTTGTCTGAACAACCATGGTTTGCCTACAGTGGACTACTTTTCTTTTTTCACTAATTGCCTTCAATTACCTGAATGCCAATTTACTCAAGGCAATTAACACACCTCTAAAAGTTAGCTTGGGTAGATATATTTCAGCATAAGAATTCTTGTGTTCCAACTCAGTGAGGTCCAAGAAAAAAAATAACGAGTGTCTTGGAAATATCCAGTCTAGCTTAATTTTTTTTTTTTTAATAAAGGAGTTGATAGGCAATAAGCTAAAACTCACATGAAGAAGGATAGGTGAAGACACTCCCCAAAAACTCAGCCCCTTGAACATGTCTCATTTTTGACAAAGGGTTCATAGTTGGAGTGGAGCAGACAGAAAACACGAAATTAATAAAAGTCACTGAAATGTTGCTGTAGTTAGATAAAAAAACCTGGTTATATTCAGTATAGCATTGTATTGGCTTATGAAGACGGACCATGACTGGTGCATACATAGGTCTTTAACATCAGTTCAGTGCTATCGAGACTTATGGTAGGAGATCTGCCTGTTTGCTAGGGCTAGAGTCAGTCCTGTGCACTGCAAGCCCAAGACAATTTGTGAAGCAGGGCAAGAGATAAAAATGTTTGGGTTTTTTAAAATACAATTGGCAAGATATGATTATTCCATACAGAAGGAACAAGTTTCATAAATAAAGAAGCTGGAGAGTGACAATTTAAGGCTGAACTATGGAACTGAACTTTCCTTTTCCAAAGCAGATTAAAAGCAGCAAACAGCTTACTCAGCAAATCACAGTTACTTGTTCGACAAAGAGGAGTTGAGTACAATTTAGGCAAGTTAACTGCAGCCTTGGACACCCAATCATAGGAGTTCAGGAACTGTTAAAATCACTGTTCCAAAACAGAATAATCGAGCTGTGGTCAATGGAGCACTCTTCAGACCCTGGCTGATCTACCCCTGAAAATCCTAGCTGAAAAGAAGTCCTTTTATGTTTTCAAATGGAGAAACTGAAGATGCACTGTAGAGGAGAGGCCTGTGGGCAGTTTTCTGCGTCCTTTGGAGGAAATACGCCTGCAATTTCTTTACTCTGGATGCCAGTTAACAAAAGCCACTGGTTCCATCCATGCTGTCTGTATGTTTTTGGACTTGGGCTTTTTTAATGGTACCTAAACTTCTGTGATTTTTTTTCTTTTCCTTGGGCTATGTGTGTTTTGCTTCGTAACATTAAATTAAGCAATCAGTAGGCAGGTTTCACAGAAGGGTGTCACAACCCTTTCATTAAGCTCAATATGAGACAGTTTAGACTTCAAGAATATCTATTTCTCTCTGGGTCAGTTATGATGCTTAATTCTGGATATTCCAAAGTAGATCTTGTGCCAGGTCCTTTATACCTGATCTTGTAATGTCAGAGGTAAGTTTTCTTTTTATTTGAGATCTCAGTGAAATTCCTGCTCTAAGTCTACAGCATAAAAAAGTCAGAGCTTTATTAAAGTTGCTTCCTTCCCTCACCCCTCCATCTTTCCCCCCCTTACAGAAAGAAAGCATCCTTCTGCTGCTTGATTGACGTTGCAGTTCTGGAGGGCAGCCCACACTGCTTGAACATGATCCTCACAGTGCGGAGATGCACGCTAGATTTCTTCCCAGTTATGCAACATAATGATTGTGTGCCAAAGCAGAATAATTGTCATTCACAGGGCCACAGAGGAAAACTGTGAAGTGTGAGGACTAATCTGGGGGCCACAGGGAGGCTAATTCAAGGCAGACACTAGGCCTCTGTGGAAATTCCAGAAGGTGCCCAGGCAGACTAACAGAGACACCAGCTGAGCTCAGCCCTTCCTGTTTCTTTACACAGGGTTTCTGCTGCCCTCCTCTCCTTGAAATGAGTGAAAATTACTTTACGGGTTAGGTGCCAAAGGTCATTTGGTTTGCATTCAGTCATATTTTCTACAGTATGTTAAGGCTACTGTAAGGTGGAACAGGTAGGGTTGTTTGTTTTCTTTTTTGAATTATTAACTGATTAATGACTTCTTAGGTATTAACATTTAAGAATTATAAACACATCAGTAAAATTAACAACATATTTTAGCATCATGTAAGCATCAAAATGCAACTTACAAAAGGATGGAATGATTTCTCCCTCTCATCAACCCTCCAACAACAGACCCTGATTGAAAGCTCATTGAAGCCAAAAGAGGCTGTGCTCTCTAAAGCTGGGGTGAGTCCCTCTGGACTGCCAGGGTGGTACAGGGGCAGATTGCTCTTGATCTGAAGGATGTATAATAGTTGTCATTCAGAAATCCCTTATTCTGCTCAGAATAATTTAAAATCAATCAGGCTAAAGTCCTACAACAGATCTGGACCTTTTGCTGTACACAAAGGAAGAAACGGTCTGGAAAGCAACTGCAAACATCCAGCCACATTATAGAAGAACTCTTTGCTGGCCCACGCAGGTTGGCTCCCAGCACTAGGCATCCTGCCTCTCTTTCCAACCCCTCATCACCAGGAGGTGTATACTCTTGAGAAATTCAGCAGCTCCCAAGAAAACTTCATTATTTATGCCACCATTTGAAAAAGTGCACTAGAATAACAATAATAAGGATAAAAACATCCATAAAATTAGAGAAGCAAGATATTTTTTACTTTTCATGTATGTAATGTAGTAAGATAAAGGAATATTTCTGAGAAACCAAAAAAAGCCAAGTGGAAACTAAGCTTTTGAACAAAGGCATGGAATAAATTCTCAGATTAATAGCTGCAGAAAACATCATGTTTCATTATAACTGGTGGGATATTTTGGATCTTTTCTCCTGCAGAAGGAGGAGAAGAAAGGCCAGAGTTATTTAAATACCAAAATGAAAGGTGTAAATTGAATGTATCTGTAATAGTGTCAACTATCTTATGCCCCAGATAACACCATTAATCCCCTCATCTGGTGATTTTTTGTTGGAAGGTGTCAAATGTCTGCATTATTTTGTTGTTAAATGACATGGGAAAGAGTGAATTACGTAAATCACCAGGTTTCTTAGAGATACATTTTCCCCACCTTCTTTGATCACAAAATGAATTGTGTTACATGTTCTCTAGGACAAAAAGCTAGGATCTTTCTTTCAAACACAAAAAAGGGAATTACATTTTATTTACAGCATTTCATGATGAGTAAGGCTGTAGGGTGTTTCTCTATGAAACCAAGGCTAAAATTAGTTACCTCCTTTCCTTTATTCATTTGGGTTAACTACATATATCTGTGACAGTATGAAGACTGAGGTTTTTTGACCTGTATATGAAAGACAAGTATGGATTTACCTGAGGAAAACTCGTAACTGTTTCCCCTGCATCCCCAGCCTACTAGATCTTTGGCAAGTTGTGACATCCCAGCTGCTCTTTGATACTGTAGTTTGCTCTGGATACTCTAGCACCATGCTGGGTGTGGGTGTGCCCCCACTCACATCCTGACCCTGAAAAGAGATGAGTATTGTTGGCTCCTTCAGCTTTCTTGTTTTTGAGACTGTCTCAGAAAATTTATGCTGTCAGCTTGGTCACTTGCTTGTTGTGAGGCATGCTCTTTAAAGAGCAGGACAACATAATGCAATTATAGAAGGAAAAATATCTTATGGGATTTTTGACAATTGGTTATTGTTTTTTTAGAAATCAGAGAAGTACTTTAATTATTTTCATCCCATATCTTATGTGTCATGTCTCAACACTGAGGAATGATAAAATTTTTATTTTTTTACTGATCTCTCTTAAGAAAATGTCTTTTTTCATCTTTTAGTTTTCCTAATGAGATTGTATCAAAAATAAGTTATTTTTGGTCTGTGAAGTCTTGGAGATGATAGAATTACCCTTTATGTTTCAGGAACAGAATCCAGTACCTACAAATTGATACACCCTTCTTGCTTATCTGGCCTGTTCAAAGACAGATGTTCTGGGTTTTCTTGTGCTTTTCTGGAATCTGCCTCATTGCTAAGAAAGGCGAGGTTCACTTGAGATGGCCTGCAAGACCAGGGAAGTTTACATTCTTTTCCCACAAAGTTGCCAGAGGCAAATCATAAAAGTGCAAATGTTCAAATGTTTGTGAAACTGTGCATTTATTTCCCACAGAAAGGGAAATTTCAGAGCAATTGTCCCTGATTTCTTTCTGCCTTAATTTCTATTAAATTTTGGCCTAAGTCAAAGAACTTGCTTTTGTTCCCTTGATGTTATCCAGCCCAGGATGTCCTCATCAACCACCATCAGAACTGATGATGTACATTTCATGGCAATTTGATCCCATTGAAAATATATTGCTGTTTTCATTTTTGCTGAGGAGGTAGTTCCTCCCCTTGCATTTTCATACATTTGCTGGTGCAAAATATAGTAACCAAAAGAAGAACCCTGCTTTCCATATTCAATACCATGGTTAAGACTCTGCCTTTCAGAGTTTTGTAGGGAGTAAAGATAAATTGTCACCAGTTGAAATACAGTTGTCTTCTGTACCCCGACAGCATGAGGGATTCACTGTGCCTTAGCAGTAATCAGGCCCGAAAAAGGTAATACTTGTTGGATTTGTTTTCAGCCTTGTCCAATTGTATTTTTGCTCCTGGAACTTCAGCGGTATTGTTCTACCCGTTGTCATTTATCCATCTGATAATTTTGTGGAGTTGGAAGATAGTATTACTCAGATTAGAAAGAACCATAACTTAATTCCTGCATTTCTACAAGAGAAGAAAAATAGTCCATTCCAACTGTGAGGTGCAAGGTCTTGGAGGAGCATATTCAGTCAGTTCCCAAACTCAGCTGGAGGCAACCCTAGTAATTTAAACTTCCTGGGATGCATGAACACTCTCCTTCTCCGCAGTAACCTTTCATCTTACATTCCTATCTTTTTGCAACATCTGTCTTTCTCTACACAACTCCTGGATTCCTTGTTTATTTCTACTGTGCTACTCACGTTTTAAACTCACACTTTTTTTTCCATGTTCTTTCCTCCTTACTTGTTCTCAGAGTCCCATCTGTGAAATGGAAAAGTGTGCACAGTCCACTTTGTCCTCTCTGCTGATCTGCCTGGTGTCTTCTGGTGAGTGAAAGATGAGCTTTTGTTTCCTAAGCTTTATGCTGATGGATTCATGCCACTGCACATAAATGAAATCCATTGCTGCTGTCTGTTTTTTCACCTAAATTTAAATGGCATGTATTTCTTCACTGTCTAATGGAAAGTAATTTCCTGTTAAAGACATGAGGAATTCTTGTTCACACTCCTTTCTTGCTTCATGTGGGGAGTAGAGAAGCTCTCACTCTGTTCCTCTTTTCAGAACCCAAGTTTTATTGGAAGGTTTCACTTCTGGTTCAAGTCTCCTCTTTCTTAAACAGTCTGTGATGAAAATATCTATGTTTTGTAAGGTTTTTGCTTGCTTTATCTTAGGGAAATTATCTGGTTAAGGATTTCTGATTGTTGTTTTCTTTTAAACAGCAGCAGAAAGAAATTGTTAGTTTCTCTTGAACTGTAATGAAAACTATTTTTTCGTTCTTATTTCAGGGTTCCTTTATGCACAGCTGAATGATTCCACACTCCTATCTGGAGATCTAAAGCAATTACAAATACAAGGAGTATTCCCTGCCATGCCATCCTACTAATCTTTCTCATGCATGTTACTGTTTCTTCTCTTGAAACCCATACTGTATAACAGACAGTGGAAATGAAGAATCTTTCTCATAGAGCTCAAGGATTCATATCTTCCTATTCTTATTATTGTTTCAATTAGCATTGGCAACTATTATAAAAGGTTAAGGGTGGAGTTTTTTTGTTTTCTTTGCTTGTTTTTCCAAATATTTTACTGTGTGTGCTTTTCCAGGAACCCTGTGATGTTCCAGTTTTGACATTCAAGATTGATCTTGAGCTACAGTTTCAGATGCTTTACATGCAAGTAGAAAAAAGTAGACCATTTACGTTATCTCTGTAACAGCACAGCCAGTGCAAATGTGGGGTGTAGTGTGGTGTTTCAGTTTAGTTTGGGACGAGTTTTTGGAATTTTAGAATTTGTATATATGAGAAAGTAAAATTGTGGCAAGGTAGAAAATGCCATTGTGGTAGTGTATCTGTAACGAGCTTGGCAGAAACAAGTATTATCTCAGTATTGGTGTGACACTGATGCAAAGCAATTGCAGGATATAGTTTGAATTATTCTGGGGAGTGTAAAAACAGCTGGCAAAATATCCAAAGTTAATATCTTGTGTTATGTAAATAACTGCTATGATAGACCAAGGTTTTCAGTAATGTTAAACATAAGCCCTTGGGAAATGAGACACAAAATTTCAAAGCAGGTGAAGAATTACAAAACACCTTTTGTTACATCAATTGCTGTAGTTATATGAACTACTCAGATGGCCATGACTGACACAATTGTCTCTTACTTTTCAAAAACCACTTGCACTTGTTTATTCCTCTCTTGCTGAACAAGGAAATACAATTTATGTTGGGAAACTCAGAGAAAATCAACTCCCTTTGTTTCATTATTCCTGAATCTACTGAATATATTCTGACTGAATAGTTGCTGACCCAAGCATTTCTTCCCCATCTGTACATGTGAATCCTGTCAGAGATGATAGTTACGGTAAAGTGAAGGAATAGAGTTCTTAAAATGTCTTTGATTGCTATATTTTCTGACAAGTCAACTATACATCTAAGACAGCATTCCTTTCTTGACAAGTAGTGTTTATAGGTAGCTTTGATTGGTAACTCCCACTTCCACAGCCTTCTCGAGGTAAGTTCTAAGCTACTTTGGCCAAGTTGCAGCTTTCACGTGGTTTCGGGCCTGAGAGCAGGATATCCAGCATCAATTTAGGTTCAGATCAAGTGGTATGCAGATTAACCTTTTATTTCAGAGACACTTGACATTATTTCCTGCCCAAATACAAAATTCAGGTAAGCCCTGTCTCAGGTAGCCTTTAATATTTTTTCTTGGATTTCAATAGAAAACTAACATTTCTATTCCAAACACCTACCTAGCTGCAAAAATGAAAAACCTTCTGGAGGTGACCTTCTGGGGCATAAGGATTCCCAGAAGCTGTTTTACCCACAGCAGACCTCCTCTTGATGTATATAATCAGTGTCACAGAATTACGTAGGTTGAAAGGGCCCTGTGGAGGTCACCTGGTTCAACCCCCTTGCTCAAACAGTCACCTGGAGACAGCAGTCACACTCCCAAGACTGTCCAGCCAGGCTTTGAATGTTTCTACAGATGGAGACTCCATCACTACCCTGGGCAGCCTGGCCCAATGCTTGGTCACCCTTAAAGTGAAAAAGTGGTTCCTGATGTTCAGACAGTCTCCCATGTTTCAATTTGTGCATGCTGTCTCTTCTTCTGTCACTGAATACCACTGAAAAAAGCCTTACTCTGTCTTCTTCTGAGGTGCACTCCTTGTTACTGACCTCCAGCCACACGTCATACCACTGATCACCACCCTTTGGGCCTGAAAGTTCAGTGACTTCTGAGCTCAATTTACTGTCTGCTCATCTGGCTTATTCTTCATCAGTTTCCATATGAAGCTCTTATGGGATACGTCAAAAGCTCTCCTGATAGGTTGACAATGTCTACTGCTCTCCCCTCAACTACTGACCTAGTCAATTTACTGGAGAAGGTTACCAGATCGCTTGAGTATGATTTCCCCTTTGTAAATCCATTACTCCCTACTCCTACATCTGAGTACTCCCAATTGCCTTCTTGTTCTCCATGTGCCTGAAAATAATTTCCAGCATTAATTATTCCATGACCTTACCAGGGACTTGAGGTGAGGCCGAACAACCTGTAGTTCCCTGGGTCTCCCTTCTTGCCAGTTTTATAAGTAGTACTGACTCTTCCTTTCCTTCAGTCATCAGGTGCTTTTCCCAGGTGCCATATTGTTCAAAAATAATCAGGAGTGTCCTTACATCTCACGACAGACAGAAGATGTCATCTGCCAGCTCCCTCAGCACTTGTGGGCGCATCATACTGGGGCCCATGGATTTATATATGTCCAATTTGCTTAAGTATTCTCCAACCTGATCTTCATCCACCAACAGTATATTTTCCTTGCTCCAGACTTTCCCCCTGGTCTCTGGGGCCTGGGATCACTGACTGCAAATTTCCGATGAAGACTCAGGCAAAGATGGCATTCAGTACCTGAATTTTTTCTAAGTCCTGTGTCAGTAGGATTTCTTTCCTATTCAGCTTCAGCCCCACATTCTCCCTAAGCTTTTTGCTTCTTGTGGACTTAAGAGAAGCAAGGGGTTTGCTTTAACATCCCCTGTCCACTTCAGGTGGGCTTTGGCTTTCCTAACACTGTCTCTGTATGATTGGATACTATCTCTATATCCTCTCAGGTTACTCATGTCTACTTCTACCTTTTGTATACTTTCTCTTAATATCTAATCTTTGCCAAGAACACTTTGTTCATCCATCCAGGCATTCTGGCATTTCTGCCAGGTTTGCTGCTTGTTGGGATAGACCAAGCTTGAGCTTGAAAGAGGTGATTCTTCAATACCAGTAAGATTGCTTGGACCTTATCTGAAGAGGTCAAAGGCTACCCTCTTGTTGACCCACTACACAATCCCTAAGACAAGGTATATGCAAGTGGTGGGTCACAGGGTTGTCTCCCATTTTGGCTCTCTCAGGCTGATCCAGCCTGCCCTTAAGCCAGAATCTAGGACTTCTACCCTTCCGCCTTGAAAAGAAGGGCCTGATACAGCATGAGGTTGTCAGCCTTGCTGTCTCTTCTGATGCTAGTCAGGTCATACAAGGACATGGGGTCACACAGGGACGCTGGTTTGAATAGATCCATGCCTCCATGAACTAAACAGCTGTGTCGGCTGACCTGTATGTGCTGAATGAAGGAAAAGAAAGGGGAAAGAAGAAATGAGCAGTAGAATGGTGGTATAAGTAATCCCTCACACAGGTAGTGGCATTCCCAATGTGAAATAAAAAACAACTGTTATCCTAAAGTTGGTGTATTTGGTTGTTTTGTTTTTTTTTCTTTTCTCTTCCCCCTTCCCTTTGATTGGCTTGACTACTGACATTCATTTATAAGTACCGCCTCTTTTCTTTTTTTGGAACCACCCTGCTATAACTTTTTAATTTGTCAAAAGTCTGTCTGGACTTTGCTCACAAATCAGAATCATAATGTTTTTCTTTTCATTTTTTTCTGACTCTCTTCTGAACCAGAACTAATGAAAGTCATCTTATGTGGTCTGTTTTTCTGGCACTTTAACAGTAGGACAGAAATAGCTGAAAACTGAGAAGAATATTTTCATAAGTACTTGCTCATATATAAAGATAGATAATTTGTGTTAGAAAATACACTAAGCAAAAGTACTAGGACTCCTGATAACCTGACTCATTCAATTTCTAGTAATGACTCTCAATGACAGGATTCAGATTTTTAGTTCTAAAAGCAATGATTAGCTCAAATATTCTAAAGAGCATAATTTCAGAAATTTCAGGGAAAACTCTAAATTCTTTCTTAGACTAAAAGGATTTGGTTGATTTGAATAATATTCCTAATGTCATCTAAACAGTTGTGGGCTTACCTGAATATGCTCCTTCAATGTTCACAGCAGAGCTGGAATATAATGTCTCTTTACTGGAAATCTCTAAAGTATTAACAACAGCATAGGGTTATGATTATTAAAATCAATTCAGTTTTAGATCTGGATTTATTGCCTTTAGTGATTTAAACCACTAATTCTGTCTGATTTGGAAGAAATTTCCCATTGACTTAAATTAAATTACCCAGATAATTAATTTTCAGAGAAAAGAATAGGATTTCATTAGTGCGAGACATTCCAGTGCTTTGAAATTGTGGGTGAACATTTTGTTTCGACTTGACACTGTACATTAGTCAGGTTCTAAGTGCTTTCTACCATACACTCAAAACAAATTTTAAGTGATTTCATGGGATAGGCACTCAAAAAACAACATCGTGCTCCACAGAGTGGGGACTGTTACAGAGAACTCTGTTGTTAATGGTTAATAAATGAGAGGGTGAAGTGTTGAATTCAGACCTCCTCCAGGACATCTTGCCCTGGCTTGGTCAAATCTAGGCTTTCTGTGAATGAAGACTGTGTCAAGCAAGTAGAACCAAAGTTTTCGTCTTTGGCCTACTGTCCTTTAACAACCTACAAGAGTGGACACTGTCTAACTCAATCATGTGTGACTTGGGACTGATTTAATTCAATTCCACAATGGCAGAGAACCAAGTGTTGGACACCAGCAAACCATTATTCCCACTGAAAAAATACCCTTGTGTGGTAGTATTATTTGAGGAGGAACAACATCTGATTTTGTGCTTGTGTAGCAAAGAGTCTGGCATGAATTTGGTCTGGATTCATTCAATCGATGTTGGCAAACTACAGAACTTGTTGCCATTTGTGTCTTATGAAGTGAAATGTAAAGGGCAGTAAGTTTTGTGTACAGGACTCAAAATATTTTTTGCTCTCTTTTAAGGATCCACATGAGTTGTTCCAGGGTAAAGAGAATCTCTTCCTGAGAGTGACAGATATATAATGTATTGATAGTGGAAAAACAGTAACAGCTGCAAAAATTTAATGGATTTTCTGCACTGTTTGATCTAGCTGCAGGAGAAATTTTGTACCAAATGCAAATGGAATTACATTAGGAAGAAATAACACTGAACATGCTAACTGCAATAAATTTGACATTGATTATTACAGCATGTTTAATTTTAAATTGCAAGTGGCACAGGGGAAGTGACACAAAGCAGTGGGAACACATCTAAGCCATTAATTTTTTAATTAATGGCTGGTCAAATTATATAACGGCTAGTCAAATTCATGAAAAGTTGGGGATGATCAAAAATCAGGTGTGTTTGCATTACTAAATTCAAAATTACAGATATACTAATGCAAAACTTTAACATCTACTTAAAAGATGAAAAGGAGAGGAAGGTTCTCTGTCTTTCAAGAAGTGTTTATACTTCCCTGGTCTTTTGTGCATTTTGGTGAAAGTCTTTGAACAACTTCTTAATGCTGTTTGCTTGACCCAGAGTTGAGTAATAGAGGCTGTTAGCCTTGGAGGTTCCATCATCCTTGAAGATAGGGATAGGTATATGTGATACAGGGCAGGCCTTCTGGGGGCACATTGTTGTGCCTGAGACTTCCAGTTCTACAACAGAACAATCTGAGCACAATCCCAGATCTGCCTACTCAGAAGAGCATTTTAAGCATGTTCTGTCATTGACTTTGTATATGGAATGGGATGTTTGATCAAGTACAAGCAGACTGAAACAGAGCTAAGGATTTTATCCTGCATTCATTGAAATCATCGCTAGATCTCCTGAATTCATTAGTGCTGAAGCTAGTTGTAAAATATGTATTAAGGGAATAAATGGATTTATAATCTTTATTTAAGAAAAGGAAAAAGTCAAACCAGATAGAAAGGTTTTCTAGGGTTTTTCATGCTACTTCTGCTAAGTGCTTCCTCAAGCTGTTACCTTTTTTACACATGAGCTTAAACCAGTGGTTAACCCTCAACACTTGTACACCGAAATATGAGTATTAAGGACTGATAAATGTGAGTTTCATAATTATTGCTTTGCACTTTCTCTTTGCATAACATTTTGAGAAGTTCTGAATTATCCAATGACTTGTGCTCCGGCTGAACAAGACCACCCACTACTGTGATATGATAGCTGCAAAGAGATTTAGTGGAAGTTGTTGCACACCAGTCAAAAGTAAATGAAATATTAATGATGTCGTCTAAAGAAACAATGCATTTAATTTGTGAAATATTTTCATCATTACAATGAAATTAAAATAGTAAAAATAATAAACTTTAGAAATCTTAGATTCTTAAATAATCAATCCCACTACATTGGACAGTGTGAGAGCTAGTGATTATGTGGTTTGACCCTCACATGGTACATCAATCATGACAATGCTCTTTCCCTTTGTGTCCAAGTAAAACCACTACTTCCCAGGAAACATGTCATTACCATCACAATAGGATCTGCTTGGTAATAGCATTTGGAAGGGATCCTTCACTTTAAAGCACTGTTTGAAATCAAAGCTCCCCTCCTGTTGCAACTTAGCTTTAAAACAGACTTCTAGTGATCCTGGCAAATACAATGCTCTTTTTCTTTACCCTCCTCATTTCTGATTCCATTCATTGCCTTTTGGTTATTTTTTTTTAGATGGAAAACCAGAAAAGAGGTTTTCCAGATCTTGAAATGGTATTAGATTCTAAATTTTAGAGGGGGGAAAAAAGAAAAGAATTTTCCAACTGACATTAGCCTGTGTAATTTCGAAACCTCCATAGTATGTCCTTTAATTGAAACCATCCAACAAACTGCAAAGATCTCCAACCTTTTTTTCAATTGACTAACTCTAAAAAGAATCAAACTGTAAAATGCTACTTTAATACAGTTGCATTATAAAGAAGTAAGCTGCAAAAAGGAAAAATCCAGAAAACACACTAACTCCACCTGTTGCAGTAAACAGTAGCAAATGGTATTCACTTACAGCCTTCACTGTTTGCCAACAAATTGTGCAAGAATTGCATCTCTTCTCCTTAATTTTAAATACTGAATCATTAATTGCTAAGATTTGTACCCTCTCACATATTTGAGAGCTAATGTTGCAAAAGAAGATACTTTGCTATTATGTTTTGATCTTTCAGTACACATGGCTGCTGGTTTTTAGCTATTATTTAACCAAGAGTATTAGAAGTGAGCCCAGCACTATGCTATGTGGGAGGTCCACAAACATAATGGAAATAGTTATCTTTCTTAGCTAAAAAGGATAAATATTTCCCTCCTTTCTCATGTTCCAGCTGTTCTCCTAAATAGGATAAAATCCCCATTGGGTTTCGGGACAACATAGCTGGAGGCAATCATTTGTCTCTGAGGAGAGAGAGGACCTGCCTGAGTACATTCGTGTTATGCCATGTTTTAAAGCTGTGTCAATCTGATTCCCAGCTGGATTTGGATGTTACAGGTCAGTGCCCTCTTCTGAGAATATCCAACCACTGTGCATTCACATAAACCTACCCCACAAACTTATCTGCTGGTCAGCAAAGAGAGAAATGGCTTAGAATAGTAGAAGCTGCTACAATTTTCACAGCTATGTATTAGAACTGCACAATCAGCTTATAAATGGAATTTGAATTTGTCTGGTCACCTGCCACCAGCCTGTCTTCTCCACTAGGTAATTACTGAATTTTCATGGTTTTGTGTGTTCTATTTTTGTTTTGGTCTTTTGCTTGGTTGGGATTTATGGTTCTGGTTTTTTTGTTTGAGTCCTTCACGTTGTTACGCAGGTTAGTGGGTGCTGCAGAAAGCTAATACAGTTGGTGAAAGCACAGATTTCTATACCTAGACCAAAAACAGACAAAGTTGTGCACCAGGGCAAGAAGCTGTATCTGCAGACTAAAGAGGATATGAGCACAAAAGTCGTATCAGGTTGTGTTTATTGCTACAGTCATAATTATTGTTGCTTCCATAAACATGTATTTATGGACCTGTCTCCCTGATGGGGTATTTTGGTTTTGGGTTGGTTTTTTTTTTTTT
>VZRL01001566.1:717617-753935 GCA_013397895.1 Origma solitaria | reverse complement strand
TTTTTGTTTTTTTAATTTTTGGTTGGTTGTTTTTTTTCTTGCTAAGTCTTTATGGGCAGCAGAACATGTGTCTGCATGTGACATATGTAAGGAATGAACAGAAGGCATCAGCTTTCTATCACCAAACCATCACAAATGGAACGATTGCATTACTGCATTCCCATATTTGTAAAAGCAATGATTTCCTATACTTTCTAATAAAGAGAAATGCCATCTATTTCATTATTATTATCCAAAATTTCTTGGACCCTTTGAGAAAATTATTTCCTCTAACAATGAAATGGAAGGGAAGCTTACTTAGGAATTTGTTGTTAGCTATGAGTGTGCTTTCCATGACAGAAAACCTTTCTATGACTACTTGTACTTAACATGAGCTTAAGAACAGGGAAGCACTGCCTGGCTGGCGTGCGCTGATGGAGAGTGCAGTTCCCAGACTCTTGGGAAACACAGTATAAACCCATACTGGTGGAGGACTTGACCCTCATGACAGCTGGTCTAAGGGATATATATCCCTAAAGAGCTCAGGGGCAAAGCACTCTGTCTATAAGGCAATGAGAGGGCATAGCACCTGGGAAAAGAGGATGTGCTGTTAGGGACATTGTTGCTTTCAGTGGGGGCTGGGGTGTCCTGGTGTGCTGCAGTCTCCTTGGAGGAAGTGTCCCCTCAAGAACAGCTTCTCCAGAGGCTTCAGCAACTCCCCAAAGCAACAGGGTGATTTCAGCAAGTGATTTCAGCTCCTTGTGAAGTCAGCTCTTGCAGAATCACGTGAGGGCTGACTCGGGGACTGAGAGAGGAGGGGCGGGCACTGTATGGCAATTCCACAAGATAACCTTTATTGTCAGCAGCTCCTGGGAAGCGAATGGGCAGGGACAGCACTTGCAGCCTACCCAAAGGCCGAGGCAGGGGTCCTTTATGTGGAAAGCAGGGGGTGGGACAGGAGCCGGCTGGCCAGTTGGGTACAAGGTATTACCATAGAGAAACAGGGTACACTGGGTAGTACACCGGGTAGTCACCATGACCACGGGGTGGCTCTTTATCTCTGAGTGCTTTTGCCCTCAGGCCAAGGCAGTGCAGAAGGCTGAGTCAAAGCCTCACAGGTCGCCACAGAACAGCAAACTAATTTGCCCATTCATTGCAGTCTTGGATATGAAATAGTAAGTGCTGCAGCCGGACAGCGAGTTATTTCAGCCGTTTTAGCATGCAGACTATTGCTGGCATGTCCTGGGGAAAAGGCAGTATTGCCTACGGGATTGTTTAGGTTTTCCTAATGGATTTCCAAAATGCTTTGCTTCTCTTCCAATACACTTCTCTTTATTTAAACCTATTTCTTTGATTTGCTGCTTGTAAGTGGAGAAGCATGGCTCACTGAGTACCTTAGAAATATAATTTGATTGTCAGACTTCTGGGTAATGGCTTGAGTGTTTTATTTTGCATCTTTCAAAACTCTGTTGCTATTGCCTCAGCCCTGCTGCTTGCGAATCAGTGTCTGGCAGAAAGGTTAGATTTGTGGAAAGACAGGTCAGCAGTGGAGGGTGACTTGGGTAGTTTGCACGTCTTGTGGTTTTTCATGAAATTTGCCTTGTATGGATGAATTGGCAGGGAAAAATTAACTGGCCTGAAAAGGGGGTGAGCAGAGAGATGATAGGCTGCTGACAGTTAATTGGGGTATGCTGGGCGAGGCTGACTGAAGAATTTCAGAAGGGTCCAAGAAGACTGAATGACTGGTCAATAAAACAGCAGATTAAATTCAGTGTGGACAGAAATAAAGCAATTCACGGAGTAGAGAAAAAAAAATCCTATCTCTACCTCGACTTAAGGACAGTGCCAGCAGAAGGACATTGGCCAAGTCAGACCTTTCCTCTAACCTAGTAAATTTTGGTTTTTTTCTTTTTCTTGGCAAGAGTAGGTCTACAAAGACTTTCCCTTTTTACTCTGTAAACTATGGGAATTCACAGCAATTCAAAAAAGTAAAAAAAAGAAGGAAAAATAAAGTGCCTAGTCCTGTGTCCATAAAGACACACTTCAGTTACACGTCACAGAAAAACTTGTGCAAATCAGTTTCTTCTGGCAGAACCTTTATTTTTCTCCTATTTGTGCACATCTTTGTGGGAGACAGAGAGTAGCTTTTCTATGTTGTCTATCTCAGCAACTGACTCTACGAATCTATATCATTCTTCTTTCTCCTCAATTCAGAGGAGGGGAGACAGGGGAGTGTTTAAAGCATAGTGACATCCTCTGGTATACAGACTACCTCATTTTCTTCAGGTCTTTGTTTGAAAGCAAGAGTACTTGTATACAGCTGGGGTAGGGATAGAGTGATGTCTACAAGAACGGGCAAAGCAAAAACTAAGTCAGTACAGAAATCATGTAGACCTCTTGGTTTAGGAGGTTTATAAGCTGAGAGTCAGAGTACATTAGCTAACCCGGGGAGTACCATTTACCCTGGCTTGCCTGGCCTGCTCAAAGAGGAGTTTGTACATTCTGTGATTGTGCTTATATTTTAGGACTCTGAGTTTAGTCTGGGTTGGAAAACTTGGGCTGGATTCTGCACACTTAAAAAGGGCACTCCAAACATTTCAAATGTTCAATCTTGAGTGCCATTTCCTTTCTCTAGAGAATGTGGTTTTCCTAGATACAAAGTTTAGCACGAGCCTCAATGTGACAGACCACTAAGGTTAGGATCATGACATTTATCTTTACGAAATATTTTATAGCATTCTTACCAGCAACCAATGCTATGGGACAGAATGCTTTATGATTTATTGCAGTCACGAAGCGTACACTTACATGCAATGGACCAATTGCACCCTCAGACGGTTTGCAGATGGCACCAAACTGGGCAGGAATGTTGATCTGATGGAGGGTAGGAGGGCTCTGCGGAGAGATCTAGACAGGTTGGATTGATGGGCAGAGGACAACTGAATGAGATTCACCTAGACCAATTGCCAAGTCCTGCACTTGGATCACAACAACCCCATGCAGGGACAGAGTGGATGGAAAGTTGCCTGGCAGAAACAATGAGGGGGTGTTGGTCAACAGTGGCTGAACATGAGCCAGGGTGTGCCCAGATGGCCAAGAATACCAATGGCATCCTGACCTGTATCAAGAATAGTGTGGCCAGGAGGACCAGGGCAGTGATTGTCCCTCTGTATTTGATGCTGATGAGGCCTCACTTTGAATCATATGTTCAGTTTTGTACCCTGTACTTCAAGAAATATCTGAAGGAATTGGGATTGTTTAATCTGGAGAAGAGGTGTCTCAGGGGATACCTCATCACTCTACAACTGCCTGGAAGGAGGGTGTAGCCAGGTGGGCTTCAGTCACTTCTCCCAAGTAACAAGTAATAGGACAAGAGGAAATGGCCTCAAGTTATACCAGGTGAAGTTTAGACTGGATATTATAAAAAATTTCTTCATTGAAAAGATTGTCAAACACTGGAATAGGCTCCTTAGGGAAGTGGTTGAGTAACTATCCCTGGAGGTAGCTAAAAGATATGTAGATATGTCACTTAGGGACTTGATCTAGTGGTGGACTTGGCAGTGATGGGTTAACAGTTGGACTTAATGACCTTAAAGGCCTTAAAGGTCTTTTTCAACGTAAATGATTCTATGATCCTAACGTAATGTGTTATAGAATTTTCCAGCCACTTTGGTGTAGGGCTCCAAAGAATAGTAACCACTAGTAGGATATGCTAATTTGCTTCACAGTTCTCTTAAATAGTTGCGATTATTTTTTTACATTCACCTGCTGTTTCTTTTTTGAGGGGAGTGTGGGAATTTTTTATGTGGTGAACCAAAATTAATTTAGTATTTAATTGCAAGTAGTTGCTGTTCCTTTGTAATGTAAGTTTTCATTGATGCCTTCATAATAGATCTACTAGATAACCAATGTGTATCTGATGTAGACAAACAGAAAAAATTGATGACAAATGGAAGTGTGTTTCTAATTGCAGTGGGAGTTTGAATTGGCTTCAAGTTCTAATGTTTATGCAATATAAATTATTGGAGAGGCTAAAGCATTGCCAGTAGCTGAACTTTCTATTATTGGAGAGAAACTTAGCTACAGCACAGACTGAGTTGAGTCTTTTCTGTGTGCTCAAGCACACATACACACAGAACTACTAGCATAAAGTAGTCTCTAAACCTAAAAAGTTAGTCCAGATACTGTTAAAGAGGTGTTGGAGTAAGTGGCACTTGAGAAGTTCACACTTTTTTTGGTTTGTTTCTACCTCTTCCAGGAACTACTCTGCCTCTCATGTTGCACCAATTCATGTGTTTGGTTTTTAACCTGAAAATTTTCAGTGATCCAGATTCAGGCTAGTCCTGAATTCTCCCTCATTTCAGTGGGCTTTGAATGTAAGCAAGATAAGGAACAAACAAGGTAACTGATTTGTGTGGTATATCACAGGCAATAAAGCTCTGCACGTTTCTCCTGAACTGAGTACTACCACAACAAGAGAATCCTTGTACTAAATCACATGTGAATGTTAAATTCTAATCTAAGAGATTTGGTACATTATAGAAACGTTTGAGGCATTGAAAAGGCAGTTTTGTAGAGTATATAGGACCTGTGCTCTGAACACCAATGGGCATTCAGTGTTACCATGAAGAGCCTGTATGATTTCTGAAAATCAGATGTGGGAATGTTCATTCCAGAGAGATGTTGTGAGGTGTAATATTATTTTTTTCAGAATCTTTTCCTATTTGTTACTGAGGGCATACATGGTAGGAAGCTAATTGGTTTTTAAATGGATAATATTTGCCCTAAGTCATGAATCCATCCCCTACAGCTACTGATTTCTCAGAGACTTGAATTTGATCAGAGAAACAAAATAAGCTTTACTCAAATGATGTATTTGAAGAATAATTGGTTTTTAAAAGGTATCATTCATTAAAATCCACTAAATCTGTTTACTTTATTGTATTTAATTTCTTTGTGCATATATTCACATGCTTTCTAGTTTGTACTTATACTTATGTTCTATGATTGTCTTTTTAAGACTGCAACTTTTTGTTATGGCTTCTGAGAAGAGGCTACATTTTGAAAGAGTTCCTCTAGAGAAATGGAGAAACTGGTTGAATTTAAACATCAGTTGTGGTTTTAAGGTCTTATAGTGTCTATAGGATGTTGCTGGTGAAAAACAATTCCAGTATAACACACTTAACTGAACTTCCTATGTTGGCGTTCTAACATATTGCTATTCTGTGGTAAACTAGCAGGAAAAAAAATATTCTAAGATATTGATTTTTAAGTTTAACTGTGAAGAAAGAACAGGTGGTGGAATTCTGCTATTAGTGGCAGCAAATCAGTTAGAAATAGCACTTGAAAAGGAAAAATGGAAGTCTGAAAAAGAAATATATCCAGTAAGCTAAAAAGTCTTTGATGTACTGTAATGAATATAGGTATGTGTGCCATCATACATATGTTTTGTGAGTATAAGTGTTTGCTGCCTGTCAGCCGAGCACAGCAGACAAGCTCGAGGGAAGAGAACCAGTTTTCCATAAGACTCTGTCAGATATGTTACCGTATAGATATGTAAATTCCCAGCTGTTCAGAGCTCCCTGTGCACCACTCAGTTTAACCTGTCTTACTCTTGTCATGGGTGATGCCAATATACTCCATTCCCTGCAAGTGCAATGGATTTAGACAGAGTTTGAAGAAATTAGAGTTTTCAATTAATTGCTATGCTGAATGTTTATTAGGAATTCTTCATTAAGCACAGGTAATACCTAAATACCCAGTTTCTCATTCTTGCACATAATCACAAATAGGAAGAATTATTAACCCTTAATGGTAATTTACTAGCTTTAAGAATGCTAGAGGCAAAGCAAAATTTTGTTGTTGTTTTATACTAAGAAGTTCAGGTAGTACAGACTGTAAAAGATAATTAAACAAAATTCTGGAAGTATTGTAATGAATGTTGTTATACTCTCATGTGCACATTTTGTGATAACATGATTTAAAATATATATTTATTTGTGTGAGCTGTTATAAAGAGGAAAATATTGAGGAAATACTTTTAGGATTGACTATTAGATTTGAATGCATTACCCATTAAAATTTGGTTTTGTTTTTACTTCTGCCTCTCTAAAATTGGTTAACTTAGTGGAAATAAGTGCATCACCTGGAATCCGGGATTTCCATTTTGACAATGGAGATAACCTTGCTTAGTCCTACCTTTCCTCTATTTTCTTTTGACCTTTTCTTTTAGTGTTTTGATTTTACTAGCATCTTATGGGGCAATATTTTCTTGTACTGTGAATATGCAGAACTTGCACAGAGATTCTAATGATGACTGACACATCTAAGTATTAATGCAGTGTTAAAAATAAACACTAATTATTTGGATCTTTCACATCTCCTTTCTACTCCAGTGGATCTTTTCTTTAGTAGGCTTGTTTGCAATTTAAAGGGTTAAATAATGTAACAGAGTGTTGCCTTCTGCAATTTAGTTTTCTCTGATGTTTTTCTTGCTCTGGTGTTAAGAGAGCTGGTCAAGAGAACACAGAGCAAAGCAGTAGATACTTGTAAATATATTAAAGATTTTAGGATGATATTCACGGATGATACTCCCTTTGAACTCAGTGAGAATTCAGCGGCAGTTCTCTCTCTCTCTTTGTTTAAATGGACTAAGGGTTTCACCTTCTTTATGGTCCTACAGAAAACTTCTGGATTCCAGAAAAGAGCTATACTTCTGTTAAATGTTTCATCAGTGTTTCTCTCAACCCAGCTGCATTCAAAGCCTTAATTTTTCAGTTTGATGTTAGGCCGAGTAAATGCTCAGAAAAGAATAAAAATGTAACTTTCCAGCTCAGCTGTGACAAGGAAAACCATTTAAAAAATCATTCAGGAAGGAGGGGGAAGGGGAATCTCAGATGTATTTTTTTAATGTATAACAAGCCACAATAATTTTACATTTTAAATATTTTTTTTTCCTTTTTCAGGAACACTTAGTAAGAACATATGCAGTTTTGGCTGCATTTTGAGAGATAATTCACTGAGATGAGTTATTGTTCTGTTGTGTAATGAGATCACTGCTGATAAGCTAGGGGATTAATATATATTATCTAGCCCAAATCAGAGTTTTATGTATGTTTCCTTGTTTGAAGGGAGTGGGGGTGGGACCTCCTGCCTCTGTAGCATTTCCAGAATAGTGTGCTTTTCACAAAATAGCAGGCAGCAGGTACACCTACAAAAACCATCAAACACAGCCAAAAGCCATCAAATTCATCCTGTGTTCTTCACAATGGTGTTAAAAATCAGTCATTAAACAGACCTCCAGAGAACACAAGGATCATCTGAACAGATGTTACACTTTCTTTTCAACTCAGTAGCCCAAGGGATCTCTGGTCTCCATACTTGACTTGCCACTTATTACTGCCAAGGCATGAACAGAGACCTTTGTAGAGTATAGAAAGAGGTCAGTATATTCTTTGGACTAAGACAAGGTGTATTATTTATTATAATATCTCATATAGGGTTATATCCTATACATACATATGTACACCTAAATAAATCCCCAGAAGTTCACATAGTCATAGATACTTCTGCTATCTCTTTATTGTGTATAGCTTTAGTTTTAATAAGGCAAATATTTGATATCAAGTATTCAAAAGAATTTCTACCATAAAGTGTGGAGGGGTGTGAGCTGGAACTTTAGTTCTAACAGCAAGTAACAGCTAAATTCAGACCTGAATTCGGCTTCAAGCTTAGAAAAAGAGTAGAGTGAATCAAGGATGTTTTCATGTGTGTCACACTTTTCAGCTAAAGTCTCCTACACTTGCTCTATGCAAGTACTAAATAACTCTGTATTTTATAAATTAAGTAGGTGGACATGATAAGAAATTATTAACTGGCAGTTGGCAGGTGTACCTTATAAAGATGATGGAGAAGTACAGTCAATATAAGGCTTCTGCTGGATTTCACAACTCAAGCATGTAGGTGTGCACATGAACAAAATTAGTCGTTAAGTAGAAAAGTAGTAAGAAATTATAACGTTATAAAATATGTTGACTGTTAACCTGTTTCCCATTCCTTTTTATTCTCTGGGTTGCAAAGCAAAATTTTGCCCACACTTTGAGAAGTTAATGATCACTGAATGACACATACAAAGAAAGTGGGACCGGGGCAAAGGTGCAGTTAAGATTTTTTTCAGTACTTGATCAATTATGTGTTGCTTGATGGGATAATACATGGTGACAAAACAAAAGCAACACTTCAGCTTTCAGGCAGCTGGAAAACAGCATGAGATGGTGCCCTTCTTGAAGTGCAACTACCATGGAGAAAAGGTTAGAGACGCAAGAAAATTACAGATGACTATGCAGAGAGTTTTTCCTGCTCTCTTGTTTTTCTTGCCCTAAAAGAGAATAATGAAGACAAACAGAGAGACAGACAGAAAGAAAGACTGTTTTTAAAATTTTTACCTTGTATTTGATTTATTTGGTGTGGTTCTGGTTTGCTTTCAGTTTTTTAGCCTAACTGGGGAAATATTTTGTTTCAAATTAATTTGCATAGATTTTTTTTTTTTCTAAATTGTGGGTGGAGAAAAGGGGAAGCAAGGAAGGAGCAAAACTTTTTATTTGCTCAAGCCTTTAAAATATTTTTTTATTTGAACATTGGCAATTTTATAAACAAAGTTGTCACTTCAAAATTAAAACAAAGGAGTTCATTTAAAAAAAAGTTTTAACTTTTCTGAAATTAAAAATCCACAAAAATAAATTTACTACAACCACAGTAATATTTGTCTAATGATAAAACTACTTTTGGTTTTATTCATTTTTTTTCTTTTTTAGTGAAACATATAATAAATCCCTCAAAACCTGCTCTACTGTTTGGTTGACATCTAGCTGACAACACCTCTGTTTTGCTAATCTTACTGTTGCTAAAAGTTTCCTTGTCTTTTTCTTTCCCACCATCACCTTTCTTCCGTCTTTGGCTTTTTTCCATGCTGCTTCTTGATGCATAATGTCAAAGAATCTCAATGCAAGATCTCAAAGAATAATCAATGAAGATATCAAAGAAGCCACAGAAAGCCTCTCAATGCTCTAGATCAGCACACCAGACATGGCTCTGTCTTAGGTTTCTCCTTCAGCTTGACTCCTCCATGAGCTGCAATGGGAAGAACCTAGTGACTTAGAAAAGACTCCTGGAGGGTTGCTTGCAGGGTAAACCAAAAGGGAAAGCTAGTGAACAAGTAAATATCTTTATTGAAATGTTCTTAATCACATTGCTTCCATTGTATATACCAGAGTACTGTTGTCTTTGTCTCCTGTACAATATCACATTGTCCTTTTACACCGCATCAGGTTTACACCCTGCCAGGCAGCACAGAGCTGTCATCCATCCTCTTCCCGCAGAAGCAGAGGAGGTTTAAGTTTGGAAATATTGCCATACTACAGTATCTCTCTGTTATTTTGAGAAAATCCAAATATAATGGATTCAAAGAGAGGACCCCTAATAATAGTCTGTTTCCCCCATGTTTTCTCTTGAGCTGCACTACTCTGTGCCTCAGGAATTTTCTGGGCTGCATTCCTACTGCTCATTAGGCCTGAGTCTAGCGAGAGGTGCCTGTGAGGCTTGATGTGTTCAAGAATATCACGTGAAAATACATGGAGTTCAGGTATGCTGCTTAGAAGACCTTCATCGCAAAGCCAAAGCAACAGACTTCAGTGCAGAATTACCCCTCATTGCCTTTTAATTTTATTTTTTTTTCACCCTCTCCTTGGTACAATGACCTAAGTCAGATGCTAGAAACATTACAGTAGAGAGGTCATAAACTATAGAAATACCACCCCTCATTTCCAGTCCTTTTTCAAGTTTGTAGAAAGTCTTTAAATTATAGTAACATCTATGAAAAATAAAGATGTTTCTAATATTAAAGGAAATTTAATAATAAAAACCAAGATATCATTATTCATTTTGGTTTTGATGTAAAGATTGTATAAATTGGGGATGTAACATTATTATTTTCTTTTAAAACTCATTATAACTCACCCAGCAACTTTTATTCAATTTGAGATCTATATTTGTATTATTCAGTTTTTGACTTCCTGGCTGTCCAAATGGAGTTTCAGGAGCCTACACTTAAGCTTCTGTTCATTAATAATTTGGTCTTAATTACAATATTACTGGATTATTGCAATCCAAAACTCCATTGTTATGATTAGGGAGCAAAAAGCAACCTTAGGAAAGAAACTAGAGAGTTTGTTGTTTAACCTCTTAAAATGAAGGCTGCAGAAAATGTGTAATGGACTTGTATAAAAGCATGGCAGAGATGAATTCTAGGGTCAGAGAAGGGGTGTTTAAAGCTCAAGGACATCATTGGCCCAGAAAAAAAAAAGGATATTATCTGAATATATTTAGGCTGGAAAATGTTCTTCTGATGGTAAGAATATTCTGCTAATACTGTTCTGGAATTGTCTTTTAATGTTAGCAGCAAGACTTATGCCAAACCCAACTCATTAGAGTTTGAATTGCTCTCTGAATGGGATTAAGCAATCAGCTTGCATTAGAAGAGGTCTTCTTTGGAGGCAGTTTCTTTTCCTGTACTCAATTTAATTATTTTTTATAATAAAAATTGTAAAAGTTTGTAAATTGGGAGCTTAAAACATTTTTCTTTAAGACACAATTTTCAGAGATTTATGTAAGAGTAATGTGACTGAAAAGATTTGCTGAAAGAATGCATTTTGTTGGGAGCTTGTTTCCGACATTGTATAAAAAATCTTGATTGTATTATATACTCTGTATTGCTATATTCTTGTGAAATACCTCTAGATATAACTGGTAAGCCATTGAAAGACATACTTGTAAAATACAAAGGACATTTATCTCCCTTTCAATACCTCATGTACTTCATTCAAAAACAGACTCTTGCTATGTCACAATCTCCTAGATGTGCTGTGGTTTGTGGTCGTAGTTTAGTAGCTTTGGATTGCAGCCCAAGGTACATTGAAACAGTTTAGGTGTCACAAATCCTGCCCTGTTTCCAAATAAAGATCTGCTTACCTGTGCTTCTCACCTTGAAACCTTAGGATATGTGACCTTTTTGATTTTTTGTATCCAAGGATGATTTTGCTGGTATACCACATAATTTAACATAGGACTTGCTTTTTGCTTTTAACTAATAAAGCCTATGATACCCCATGCACTGCCTGACAGTTCATTATTCCTGAGTCAAACATTTGGGTTTTTCTGGACTTGGTCTTTTTTCCAGGTTCTTATATCTAACAGTTCACTTCTGGAAGTCTGCTATATGCAGAGCTTGCGTAGACTGGGATGAAACTTCCTTTCTTTTGTTTTTTTATTGCTGTTTCTTTATCTCAACTGAAGTGATAACATTTTATGTAAGCTGTAATATGCAGCCGCAAAACTCCATGAATACATGTTGAAAGTCAGGTTTTCTGAATTTGGAAGAACTAATGAAAACCTGCCACTTGACAGCCCAATGTTGAAAAGAAGCATTTGTGCCTGGGTCAGGGGAGAATTTTAGTAATGTACAGATGGTAGCTATGGAAACAATATCTAAGTTTGCCTAGATGGTCATGAGAAGCATAAATAATGAACAAACCGTACCAAATAAATGTACATGCTGTGCTGAATGGAGGTAAAACAAATTCACTAAGAAATCATGGAACTAGCAGCTGCACATTTGTTTCTGTTCAGTGTGTGTGCAGTGAGTAAAATCTCAGCCAAGGATTGGGTTGCACATCTGCCTTGACCATAATGTACAGGCTCCAATATAAACATTAAAAAAAAAATCAAAATCTATTTCATGTCTTCCAGCATAGTACACAAAGACCATTGCTCTCTGGAGTGATTTTAGTAAGTACAACTGCCCTTGCTTACAATATTTTTAGCTTTCAGTTTTCAATGGCTCAACTCTGACCTAGCAGATAAAAGCAATTTTTTATGTGTGATTTTAGGTAAATGGAACTGGATTAAAAGATTTTAGGCTGGCCCCTCTTTATTTGTCTTCTCCATGCTACTTTCACAAGAAGATGTCTCCTGAGAAATCCCATTGCAAACTTTGCCTCATCCTACCCGTAGAGCTTTATGTGAGGTGTTCAGATGGGACGACGCTTGAGGGCTAAGGCAGTGCAAAGTATAAAGTAAGAGACAATACAACTAAAGCAATTGTTAATTTTTTCAGTTTAGCTTTGATTGGATAAAAATGACTAGGTTTCTATATTAAGCTTTTTACTGACTGGTTTTGAATTGCTTTTTCCATTATTGCATATTCAGTCATGGAGATATTGATCAACAGTACTCTGTAAATAATTTCATTGCCATACCTTACTTGATCAACTACACTATCAAAATAGTTGATAAACTATTTTTAAAAGTCTTTAATTTGGGGAGAGAGGATGTATTTCTCTCACTGAGCAGAAAATTAAGAAGATGTTCATCAAGCATTAATAAATATGTGCTGCATGTAGAATAAAGTGTTTTCTTTTTACAGATGTAAATTATTTAAAAACTTGATAAATAAGAAAAAAGTTTTATTGTTGGTGGTTGGGACACTTTACCTAGAAGTGGCATCACATGAGTTATTGTGTCTAGTTTGGTTTTCATGCATACTTACATATTTCTACAATGTGCAAAGGGATGAAAAAAGAAGATTGAAGCACCCATGTAATCACTAGAATATCCAGATAGGTGTGCTGGAGATGGTGGGTTCATGTGCTCCTTGGCAAAAAAACCTGCTTCTATTTCATTGTAGGTGATTGGGTTAAAGTACTTTCCTCCCTTTTAAAACAATCAAACTTATTTCTGAACAAATTTTCTTTCCCAGTTTGGCTTGAATTTGTGGAAGTTTCAAGATGAAACTTTTATGAACTATTTTATGGAAATTGTGTGGTTTGTGAGTAAGTTTTGCCCAGCTCTCATCTGTGTCCAGATCAAAGCACCCCTTAATATTTTTGACTTAAGCACCATCCTGCACACATAAGTATAAAAAATTTTCTTTTTAATACAGATGGACAAGTCAGCCTCTAAAAAATGTTCTCCTATGTGCAGCCATTCTCTAATACTAATATTTCCTGGATGATCTCTGACAAAGTAGAAATCTGTGAAGAGAAAATTTTATAGTTCACTGGTAATCATAATAGCAGGGCTCTTGTTCCAAGAATGGGGGCCTAATTACCTTCTGAAATTCAAAAAAAATCAGACTGACTATAGTATATTTTACATCATTTGCTAAAGTTATTTTAGGGTATGAGCAATTTCAATCTTTTTTTAATAAGAGCTTTTTGCATGGCACTTTAGCAAATCTGTGTATAAGTGGGTTTCCAGAATCACTTACTTTCTTGGCATTTATTTAGGAAGATGCAAATTCTGTTAACTGGCAGCTATTTATAGATGTCATAAATGCACAGGCATAATTTAATTAACAGGGGTTTTGGGGTTTTTTTTGTTTGTTTGGGATTTTTTGGGGTTTTTTTGTTTGTTTGTTTGTTTTCTTTTTAGAAACATCTTTAAAATAAACTAAAATTTTGTGCATCATCTTATCATTTTTGTGATAATTTTAAATAGGGCTAACTTACAATTCCTGGGAAAATGCCTGCCTAGATCAGCCTTTAAAAGTTTGATCTGTAGGCATTACTGTTCTCTATTCAAAAACCAAATCAATTAACAATAAAATACATCCTTAATTTTTGATATTTTTACTCATGAAAAGATTGAGAAATAGTTAACAGAATGGTAGTGGTGGAGACACTAAAAAGAAGTTAAAATAATTACTGAATACTGCAATAAGTCTCACTGCTTGCAATGCTTCAAAAACAATCACTCTCTCACGGGTCTGATCCTGGTCCCTTTCAAGCTGATGGAAGTTCTTCCATTAATTAAATGAAAAACAGCACAGACACAAGTTCAAATTAACTTGTTAGCTGGAGTGTCACTTTATATTCTGCTTCCACAGAGCTTAAATTTGTTTCCTGCCAAAGGAAATTCTCTTAATTTGCTTACTACATTTTAACTGCAAAGTACATGAAAAGTAGTATTTTATGTTTTAGGGAGAAACATCCCTGTCTTGTATGTACCTGGGTTTAATATTCATATGTCTGTTCCACTATGGGAGCTAAACTCACAGGTTTCCCATACGAAATCAGTCTCTCATCTATTTACCAGTGAGTTGTTGCTGGCTATTAAGCTTTGGGCCACCAGACTGCTGGCTTGCCTAAATCACACTACCTAAGCTGCATGCTTTCTGAACATTTTGGCTTTAATTTTCTAGTGTTCGGCACACCTTTCAAAAGGCAGCTATCAAATATCTCATAGTGACTAAGTGTAAAAGTGGATTTAAGGTCATTTCAGGCAGAGCAAGTACACAGCGTTTCTCAATGTGGTGGGCTGCCTGCTAGAGGCTCACCCAGCCGACTTCCCACCCTTCCTCTTCCACAGAATGGGAGAGACAGTAAAATGAGAGGGGAAAAAAAAAAAAAAAAAAAAGAGGTTGAAGGTCAACAAAAATACAGGGAGATCCTTTACGGAGGTGTGCAGGCGGACGTGGTGCTGCGGTCAGTCCGTACCAGCCCCTCTTGGCTGCTCCTGCTCTCTCTCGTTGTTCCCCTGCTCCNGGGCCTTTTCTCCCCTTTTTCCCCTCACGCCTCCCTGCCCGGGGCTGAGGGGCTTGGCTGTGGCCGGCCCGGCACAGCGCGGCCTCGCCACTCCTCACGGACAGCCCTGCGGCCCCCCTGCGGCACCTGGGCGCCCGCGGCTGCCCGGCGCGCCCAGAGCCGTGCGGGGGCACCGTGCGGGCACGGCACAGGGCCCTGCTGCCGCCCCAGGTGCTTTCCTTCGCATGGAGGAGCGCAGCGGCCACGGCAGCTCTGAATCCTGTAACGCAGGGTTGAAATTGACTGGTGACAAAAGTGACACGGTGAAACGTCGATTTACAGAGGTAATTAATTGCACTCTGTAAATGGTCCAGAGATTTCTAATAACTGTGACGATTACCACAAGGTAAAGCTAAACAAATAGCAGCAGTTGGAAAAGTAAACCTGTGGGTGCTGCTAAGTTGTGAAGAGGCCTTTGGGAAGGGGTTCACCTACTCCTGGCAGCAGCGTGCCCCTGATGCCAGCACCTGGGCCCTTCGGGGTTCATCAGTGGAAATGTGCCGCAGCTTCCCAAACTGCAGCATGGCAGCAGCGTTTCGTGTGGGAGGTTGCAGAGAATACTGTGGAGCCATAGAAATATCAAGTGTGTATTGAAACACCCCTTTGGTGTAGAGGCAGGCCAGCAGTGCTAAGTCTATGGATTTATTGTTAGGTGCTGCTTGTTGTGGTGGAAGGACATCTTGCATATTTCAGTATTTTTATAAAATTTATCAAAGGTTTCTGTCTGTATAGCCATGATAGGAGATCTGTACGCATGGCTGTGTTCAGTGCAGACGTATGCAATGTAAGGTTTTGGGAGCCAAAGAATCTTTGCTAATGATCATATTTAAGGTATGGGAAGACACTGCTTTTGAGCTTAATGATATTAATCCAATGCATTACCTCAATGAAGTTCTGAAGTTCCTCAGGATACCTACTGTGTTACATTTTGAAGGGCAAGAGATAAATAAGTGCATTGTGGGGGGTGGGACCGGATACAATAAAATCAGTAAAATCTACCTGTTAACAAACTCCATTAGGACTTTCAAAAGGCTTTTAAAAACATACTTCTTTCCCTCAGAAACACAGAGAAGCCAAGTAGCCATGCTATGGAAAACAAAATGTTATTTTTAATCTGCAAATGATTAGGTCATGTAGCAAATAAAAAGTGATCAGTGTTTATCCAGCTGAAAAACTACCATCAGAAGTACACAACTCACCCTAGAACTATTATACTTATTTTCCATCTTTTATTTATGTGCAGGGACAAATTAAGCAAGGGTTCATATGAAAAATTTCCAGAAATTATGAAAGGTCTGTCTATGCTGTAATGTAAGTGTTGAAGTACCTGACTTAGCTTAAAACAAGCACTGGAACACTTTAGTGGTGATAAACTGGCAGCTTATAAACGACAGTGAATTTTCACTCCAATGTTTCTCAGTCAGAAATAACCACTGAAGATAGCTGGGTATGAGCTTCTCAGAGTAGGACAGCCTTTGCTGAAGTAGGTGAACTGCTCTGGGTATCCCAGCTCAGTTCTTTGAATGAAGCTGGGATGTCCCCCTACTTCAGTGAAAATTGCAGCAATTTAGGGGGCACCATGGCTTGGGAAAAAAACCAATCAAACAATCAAATAGGGAAAAAAACCCCAAAGAACCAAAGAAACCAAAAAAACCAGACCAAACCAAACATCCCCTCAACCCAAAAACACACACACACACCACAGCCCCCCCACTCCACTTTTTGCAATTTTTGTATATTTAAAAGATGAAGATCCAAAACCCATGAGCTATTTATGTGCTTTGAAAGAGTATAAAAAGCTGCAATAATAAGTTAGGAAAACAGTTTTGAAAGGGATCCTTATCACTGTATCAGTTTTGTTTAGAGTATAAGCCAGCCTTTACTGTCTAAGGAAAGGAGGGAACTTTTCATGTTGGGGCAGCTTTTCCTACGGCCACTTACTAAGTAGACTTTGCTGCACCTCTTAATAAGTCAGCTGGGACTGCACACAGTCGAAGAGAGGATACCAGGGTGTAAGAACCACTGGTATCTTTTAGTATGGGAGCTTTTTTCCCGTAAAGCTCAACCAAGGGAACTGAAAGAAGTGTAGTTTGGGAAGCTCAAGTTGAGGTAAGAGACAAGGTTGGTATTGCAGAGGGATTCTTCCACCAAATCAGCTTCTGGATGGAAAATGTGTGCTAAGATGTTTGGGTGTGTTTGTCTTTTGGTTGGGATCTGTGTTTGTTCAGTTTTCTGTTCAGTTTGGTGTGGTTTTTAAAATCTTTTCCTGTATGTTACTGTCTCTTTGCTACCTATATATTTTATTTATTTTAAAAAAAAATTGTAACAAAGAAACTTTTTATTAGTAGTTTGCTCTGCCACCTGTAGAATTTTAATATGCTTTCAAGATAAGGCCTTGACAAAGTCTCATGTAAATCAGATACAGCTGTTTCCTAAATCCAGTCATTCCTGCCTTGTTGTTTTCTAGTAATTACCTCATCTACAAGAAATACTGTATTCTTGTATTGTGCCCCTGAGTATACTAAGTGTTTCTATTAGCTTGCCTGCTGCTGAGACATCTTAGAATTCTTGGTGCGGCTTTTGTTTGTTTTTTGTTTTGTTTTTTATTTTTATTTTATTTTGTTGTTTGTTTTTTTGGTTTTGGGGTTTTTTTGTTTTGTTTATTTTGGGGGTTGTAGTTTTTTTTTTGTTTGTTTGTTTTGGGGGGTTTTTTTGTTTGTTTTGTTTTGTTTTGTTTTTTTAAATAATATATTTTGTTCATCTAAATAAGTCATATGGGTGTTTCACTTTCCATCACCAGTATTCCCACTAGTTTAAGAAAGGTTTTGGTATACACACTCCTTGCCTCCCTTGATGTCTGCCTCTGGATACTTGTATACTCTGGAGTTTTCTCACTCATAAGATGAGATGCCCAAAGTTGGCATTCTGGATGATAATTTTTTCACAACTTTTCCTGAGAGATATATATCTGTTTTTGTCATTTAGTCCCTAGATTTTTGAGCAATTACTCAAAAAATTAATGTAATGTCAACAAATTACCCAGTCTTGGAGGCCTTTTTTCTTCCAGCTGTTACATAATTCCAGAGGGTTTTTTTTTTTAATGTCCCCATCTCTGAAAATGTGGGGCTTAATTTGTGTATTTATTCTATGTCACTTAAGCCTGTTATAATTTTCAGGGTCATGTTGTCCTTTTTCTGGCCCCACTGCAATAAAACTCCTAAGCATTCATTTATCTTTAGGTGTTTAAGGATTTCCATTGTCTTTGGCATTGTTTTGATGCCTTCATGTGAAAAGGAATCTACTTCCTGGTTAAAATCTGGTTTATTTCTCTGATTCAGTGACATGCTGCCTTCCCCTTGCAAATATAGGGTCTCATACTTTAAGGAGAACACCAAGTTAAATACATTTTCTATAAAAATGCATTTCGACATGGTTTGCTTTCTTCTCTGAGTAGAACAGATCAAACCATGCAGAAATCAGATGGAAAGCTGGGTGTGACATATTTCTGCTTGCAGCAGTAGTAACCTCTTTTCCCATCAGCCACTTGGTTCTTTCACACTCTGCACTCCATGCCCTTCCGTTCATTTGGGATGATGTTTTTTTCTTCTCTTTTTCCTTGTAAATGTTTCATCTGAAGGATAAGGTTGGCATAATATTGAAAGTGAGATATACTGCGCAATATCAGATGTGTGAACTTCACCTAAGCTTTCCAGGTTTTATGTCATAGCTTTCTCTTGACTTTATTCATGTCTACAGTCAGTCCTACATAAGAATTTTTAAAAATGGAAGAAAAATTCCAGAATCTGTTCATAATCCTTTTCCATGCCTTTTGGATTTCAGTGTTTGCTGCTTTCCACATTGCAGGGGTGAAAAAGCAAGCTTCTGTGCTCTGTCTCCTACTGATTGTTCATTGCAAAGATGACCAAAGAAATGCCAAATATTTTAAGATTAATTAGTTTTAAAATCCTACCAACCTCTGTATCACTTAAATATTATTTTTTCACCAAGTATGTCAGAGTTCAAAGACTTTTGTGCAGTGTCTCTCTATCTTATATTCCTAAAATGGTGAAGCATGAAATAACTCATTCTGAGCGAAGGTGGATGATAAAATACCATTTGCATTTATAGCATGACTATTTTTAGGATTTCCTATTGGCTTATGGGTTATCATTTTTCTTTAAAGGCCTGTGAAAGAAACATTACCAGCTACATTACTTTCCAGATAAGCAAAAGCATGAAAAGGCACATGCTAATATTTTCGAATGTAAATGTGGGATATCCTCTGGGAACCTAGATTAAGATATGTTAGTCTTGTACTTTTCAATATAGGCATTTTTAGTTTTGCTATTCATTTCTGCTAGTGTTGGAGGTAGCTGTTCCAAAGCTGTAAAAGTCTAAAGAAAGTGCAAGAAAAGAAGAAACTGGTTCCAGAAAGGGAAGAAAAGAATGTGTCAGAATTTTTTTCATGATATTACACTGTTTGGATAATAGTGTTGCTTCACTTCAGTAATTTGAAATTTTAAAGTTTGTTACAATAAATAAACATTTTAGCACAGCAGCATTATATACTCTGATGCCATAGTGATTGCTACCAATTCCTAATAAAGAGTGTGTTGTTCCTGACATATTGACCCTTTATACCTCTTTTGAAAACAGGTTAATGGGAAAACAACTGTATTTGTGAACCTCTCAGAAAAATTGAGATTAACCCACAGTAAACACAGTTTCTGTCATAGTACTTGAACATCTGTCAGAAGTTCTAGTTAGAAGTCACAAACAAAAATACTCCATATTGACTCATGAACATTTCCAAAATCCAGGACACTGCAAGAATGTTGTGCCACTTGGAGTGATAAAGAATGCCAACTGTATTTATTTTCTGAGGGCCCTCCTTGCCAGGCTGTGAGTAATGCCCTGTTACACATTCTACATTTTGTGTTCCAAAGTCCACGTTGTGTTCCTTGTTCCAAGTCATGAATTCTGGATATGTTGCAGGCAAAACAAAGTTTTATTACCCCTTGGTGTAATCCTTAGCTAATATAATAGATTAGTTTAGATGACAGAGACAACCAGTTCAATACAAGTGAAAAGAAAATTGTGTTTCTTTCTGTTTCTTTGCCTGTATCATAACTCAAGCTTTGTTTCTGATACAGGAAAAAGGTGAGCCTTTAACATCTTTGAATAAACATCAGTGCAAAGCTTATCATAAACCCTGCACTAAATATAGCTCTGATAAGACATCATCAGATCATCAGTAAATATGCAAGTGTAAGTAGCATAAATTAGTGATTGAAATTTCTGAACTAATTTCCTTCATCCTCTTCTTAAATAACTTGGCTGTGGATGGTCCATCCATTTAAATGATAGAACAAAAGGTCCTACAGCTACAAAACAAACTATTTTGGCTTGCTTCTTGGGTGGCTGCTTATTGTTTTACAAGACAATGGGAATTGTCATAGTGTTTTGGATTATTTTCATAATTTTATTGAATATTTATTGTCAGTAATTATTTAGTTTTTTATTTTGAAGTTTGACACTACTTACGTTTTAAAGAAATTCTCTGGTACTTATCCAGTTTTCCGTAACTTTTTCTAACCACTTGCTCTCAAAATCCTTTTAATTTTTATTTGTGAACTGAGTAAACAATCTGGAAGTCATTGATAGACAATAAAAACGGCACCCCACAATGCTATTAAAAAAAAAAAAAAGAAAAAGGGCGACAGACACTATTATCTTGTCTATGTTTGACATACTTTCCTAAAATTTCCCAAAATTACTGGATCAATTTCAGCTCTACTGGTGGTAAAAAATGTAGAAATGTTAATATACACAGGGCACTGATGTGAGCTGGTGTTTCGGATCATCCATTGTTTTTTATTGCTATTTAGTACTTGTGTATTACAGTTTCTGGGCCTCAGCCTCATGGATCAAGTATTCTGTTGAGCTCGGCACCAGGCCAGCTCTAGAGAGCAAGACTGTCCCTACCACACTGGGTTAAAACACTGTGGTTAAACTGCTGGTGAGCCATGTACATCAAAATGTCTCTTTGGTTACCAGAAATGCAGAGGCAGACCAACACAGCTCCAAGGAAATTAAAATACTAGTTTGTGCTTTCACAACTCCACAGCTTCCATGTGGCGGTTGTGCATTCTTTACCACTGTAAGATCAAGGCACTTATGGATGTTTGATTCTAGCCACTATTACAATATAAGTATTTTAGAAATAAACATAAAAATTGTGGTGGGGGATGAAGGACACTTACCATGAAAGACTTAGTAGTATGTAGGTTTTGTTTCATACTGGCAAAAGTAGCAACAACTTGTCCTTCCTGCATTTTTATGTTGGTTGCTGGAGGGCAGGAGAAAATAAATTTCAAATGTGTTTTATCTTTCTTGTGAAAATTGCTCTTAGACAAATATATTGCTGTATACACTACCAAGTCTCTGACTTAGCAGGTCAAGTTCAGCCCTAAGCAGAGGCAACCAGATTCAGTAGGCATATAATATGTAAGGAACTGTGGAAGTAATTTGTTAAACTATAAATGTTACTATGTTCACAGTAGCACAGAATCTGGTATTACTGGAGAACTGAGCATATTTTGACTGATCTGAGATCATGTAGCCTTAAAACCTCTTTCTTGTTCTGATTGGTTCTGACCAGACAAAATATATTTGTTTAAGTGAGCCTTTCTTTCAGAGGAGGGTGTTTCATTACCCTTTGAGAACAGGCACATGTGCCAGAATGAATGTTTTAACCTCTGTAGATTTTTCCTAGGGGTAAAAGGTACTGTCTTTTCTCTGTTTTCGAGAATAGATGAAGTTTTCATAACTGTAAGAAGACAATAATTTGTGGACACCTTGAAGTACTGGTTTGTCTATAAATTTAGCTGGTAATAAACTGGAGGAGCATACTGAATTAAGTTAGTACAGTAGAACATATTAGCCTGGAGCATTTTTACTTATCCTGAATTACGTTAGTTCTTGGTAATGATTGGATTGTTTCTTCTTCAGCACCAAATGCAGCATTGTTGGTAATTCACCATGTTGAGTAATGGGATTAATATTTATTTATGTATTTCATTCATCAGTACTGAAGTAATTTCCCAAAGGCATTTTTGAATGTTTAATTATTATTATTATTATTGTATCAACTTTCCATTGTATCATCATGATATTTTTGGTGGCAAGTACGCAGGCATTTCAAAAGAATGCAGGAACTTGAAGCCCCAGTGGAAGGCTTTCATTTGTCATTTTTTAACATTGCCAGTCTGCCCTGGGTATTAATATTTCTTGCTATCAATTATAATGGGTAAATAAACTGCTGTAAATTAATTTCTAATTATCTCATAGTTTAGACAAAAGAGAAGAAGGACTCTTGCTGGATTTCTTGAGAGTAGGCTAATGATTGGGATCTTCATGATTTCTATGGAAGTGACATTCAGAAATTCTAAATTGGTGGAGGTTACAGGGATGGTACTCTCCCTGCCTTAAAGTCCTTTGTGGATTTTTAAGATTTAGGCAAGCTCCCCCCTGCTCCTTGATAAGAAACATTACTCCTTTTGTTTTCTTCTGTGCCATCTAGAAATAGAATCCACCTTGCCTTTTATTTATTTATTTATTTTATTATCTGAATTTTTAATTCTATGAGATCAGAGTTCCCTGGAACACCTCCCATGGAGAGAGGAAGATACTTCTTTTGCTTCTTTACAAAACACTTCGATGTAATATTTCCACTGTGTAGCTTATTTAACATGTTTCTGGTTACATATTTACTTTGCTATGACCTTCTGAGAATACCATTATTAAAACCTCACACATCCTACTATGAGAAGTATTCATTTATAATAATCTTACTGGAATTGTTTCTGGGCTTTCTAAAAGATCAGTGAGTAAGGCTATCACAGATAAAGCTGGAACTAAGTTCCAGCTAAAACTGGAACTGAGACCACTAGGTAAAGACCTACTTTTCTTCCTCCAAATCCAACCTGTTGAAGATGCATAGGTAAAAAGTCCTTGAGATCATTCTTTCCACTTAAAACGTTGCAGTGCAACAGGAAAACAACTGTGCAGCTGCAAGCTCCATCTCATCCATGTAATAAATCGAAGAGTTCACAGAAATAAAGCCTAACTCAATCAAGTGACATCACATTAGGAGTTGCAAAGAAAAAACTTAGGAATTCAGTAATCCACTGATGGGGAATGTTCAATATTTCTTGTCTAGAAGTTAGACCTTTTTAAGACCCACAAGGAATGCACATTAACTCTGCTTTAAAACAAACAGAAAGAAACCTAATATGAAAACATTTTGAAACAGTTCCAGGAAGTCAGGTATCAGTATATTTGCCTTTAGTGATGAAGCGTTTTAGAGAAAGGTCAGATTCCTTCCGATAGTAAATTGCATTAGTGGGCACAGAACATCTGGAAAAATATGGTATGTCTAGAAACACCCTAAATGGCCTGTTTGCAGAAGTCTTGTCTGTATAACATGGTTTGATGTTTTTCCTCTGTGTGGTTTGGTTGGTTAGTTGTTTTTGTCCAAAGTAGAATATGGGCTAGGAGAGGAGATATAAAAAGATATTTGTAAGAGTATGGACTATTTATGTAGCACTGACTATTGGAAAGAAAGAATGGTTTTGAATGGAGAAATGTAGTCATATGGGATTGCAGGTAATTGGTGATGGGGAAGGGTATAGAATGAAAATAGGTCAAAGAAAACAAAATCTGAAGATCTACATTGTGGGTTCTACCTTCAATGGTTTGCATTTTGCAGATGAACCGTAAGTATATCACTTTGGAAGTTTTTTTCAATCTGGGAACTTCTTGTTCACAATTCATGAATCAGTTGTTTTGTTTCCCTTAGGGAGAACATGACTAAAGTCTTTTAAAATTACAATGAAACACTGGACTTAGCTTTGCTGCAGAAGTCAACTCAAAATTTTACACAGCATCTCACGCCTTACATTATTCTTCAAAGTGAACAGGAATGAAGAATTTGCACCTGGAATTACATCTGTTATGTTTTGTAGTGAAAAGTACTTTATGATATTAATTGATCACAGCTAAAGTTGTGTATTAGAAATGCAGTGTTTACAGTAACTTAGTATTGCACTTTCATTGAGCACTTGATGAGAAAAGTGGCAAGAGTTTGGAACAAGTATATCAAATTTTGCAAGGAATTAAGTTCTTGCATATTGAACATACTATTGAGTGTGAGCAGAGTGTCCTCCTTGCTCAAAAGGTTATCTCAGACTTATTTTTGTCCCGATACCATGTGGTGGAAGGTAGACTTGTGCTCATATCTTCTTATGATGAAGCTTCAGTTCCACAGAGGCAAATACCCAGGATAGAGTTTAGCATTAACCAGCTTCTTCAAACTATTATTCTAAACTGGAGTGTGTGTAACATCCCTTTTAATATTGATGTGCACCCTTTTCCTCTGCCACTCTGGGCCAGGGAAGTTTTAAAAAGTGTGCTGAATGCTGTGGTACAGTTATGTTTGATTTTTGGTGCTTAAGAGTGTAAAGGAAATATAAGGAGAAAAGGCTTCAATTTAAAATTTCCTGATACGTCTTGCAAACATGGCCAGGACTGGTTTTAGAATTGTCTTATTTGTACCTCTGCAAGTCAAAGAAGAAAGAGCAAGTGTGGCATATAAAAGTTATACTGAGGTGCATTTAGATGAGAAATTCTGTTTCCTCAGTTTCTAAGGTGCATTTCAATAGCCATTTTGAATAGCCTTGAGGGCAATTTCAGGTATAGAGCAGCAGCAAGGTCAGAGGCAAGCTGAGGTATTTGTTTCAATCAATGAAATACTTTATTTTCAAAATATTTTCTCACATATACTCTTTTGGTAAACAGGAAGCATTTTAGAAACACAATAATGTAAAGGAATAGTCATGGACCACATGCTGAATCAAATGACTACTGATATGAAGTGGTCCCTTTAGCCCAAGTAGACAATCTGTTGGCAGTACTGTTGAAATATCTCTGCTTTATTGCCTTGCAACTATTAATTAATAGTTTCAGATATTTAAGGCTCCATTCTGTGTCTTACAGAGGCAAGAAATATCTGTCTGTTTTCTGTTGAATGCCCCTTTTGTTTCACTCGTTTTTCTGTATTATTTTTATCAGTTTCTTTGCGAATAGGGATAGTTCAGGATGCACTGTATTGCTACTTAAAACAGAGACAGAAACCACAGAATCATCCTCACTGTAAGCAAAACTCTTTTCACATTTATCGAGTGTCTGAACAGACAAAAGAGCTTTGATCACTTTCAGTCTCTTTTAACAAGGGACTTGTTTTAATTATAGAATGCTTTAGCTATTACTAAACATTTGCCTGGCACAGTTGGCATATGACATCATTTTACAAAAGCTTGGGTTTCTTTAGAGCATTCCAGCCTAAGGCTGCTCTTCTTAGAACTAAAGAAGGAGCATTATTTTTCCACCAACTGAAGAAGGTATCTTAAAATTAGAGCCAATAAAAATAAGATGATAATCCAGAATCATTCCCAAGTAATGACCGCAATGCAGCAATCACCTAATGAGGACTCATTTATATTCACTACTGCAGTATTTCCGGTGACCTCAGACAATACCAAAATTTTTCCCATTCCCTCATGCAGGAAAAAAAAAAAGGCACAGAATTTCTGGTAATCTCCACACCAGTTTTCATTTTATAAGATTGTATTGCTCTCTAAAAAAAAAACCCCAAAATGATGAAGAATATTTTTTTATCTTTGTATATGCTATATACAGTGTATATTATAGATGAAATGCCATGTAGGGTGAGTATAATGTAAGAAGAATCTATGAAATCTGTAAATTAATAATGAAAACAGTAAATAATATTAGATGTTTGAGTTTGACTATTTTGCAATATGCATAGCTCATATAGGAATAGAGTACTATTGTCACTAGTAACTGTCTAAATTTTCTTTATTTCTTAAAGTAGAGTATACAATGAAATAGGTCTTGTTAATTACATTTTAGTAATTCTTCAGTAGAGTAGAATATGAAGATTATTCTCAAATACCATTTTTGTACCCAGTGTAAACTCTCTATATATCCCATCATTTGGGCTTATTTGCTTTTGTCTTCATTCAGCTTTAAGACTTAAATCAGGATTATTTTTTTCCCTAATGAGATGTAAACTATTCATATTTTCACACAACACTGTATGTTTAAAACTTAGCATAGTGTAGCTACAATATTATGACAGTGGCTGTCTGAACTTAAAGTTTTATAAAAGCCTCTCAAGTTCATTGAATGAATTCTCAGAAATAAAGACTGCTAAATTAAATTTTTACAGCTTGGTGTTTGTCCAGGTTCAGTCTTTTCCTCTATTTTTGGGAAATGAGTTTGGTTTAGGATGTCTCAGCATCACCAGTTTAGAGTATTACTTTTAGGTAAAGCAAAAAAAGATATCAATTTCTCACTGAATCTTGGTATTTCTGCATTCCTGTAGGTCTCAGTTCTGATTTGGTTTATTACAGAAGTGCAGGGTCAGTTAGGGAGAGTAAGTAACCCAGGCACAGGAATTTTTAACACCATTGTAAGTGTTTCTGTCATATTTTTGTATAAACTTTCTTACTCTTCTAATTACACATGTGAAGGAATTTATTTAGGATTTGTTTGTATTTTCAGCAGTATAAATCCTATTATTATGTTTATCTCTACCCAGCAGCTCTTTGGTCATCTCTAAATTTGTCTTTTTAATAGCTTCAATGTAAGTAGGGCCATATCTGCAATGTATGATAAATTCAATGAAAATTAATATGCTTGGGGTATATTTATGTGAATTTTCTTTAAAAAGCTTCTAATTTTACGAGCTGGTGATTTTTCGCATGCTAAGACTCAGAGATTATTTAGTTTCCTAGTTGGTATTACTAAATATTTGACATAAGAAATTTTGTTTTCTCAGAACCATTACCAAAATACTCTGATCTGACTTGAATACATTTAAAAAATCATAATATATGAATTTATATATCCTTATTCTGATGGTTTTTGAGCCACTTTTTAGAACACATGGCATTGCTTACCAGTGTAAAGAACTCTTTGCATTACTGTTGTTTGAATGTCCATGAATCAAAAAGCTACAATTATTTACCTATATTAAACACATTACAGAAGTTATAGCTTATGACTTTGTAATTCAGTGCATAGGTTGTGCATTACCACCAAAGGCACTACAGTTGACTTCAAGAGTCCAAAACCTCATTAAATTGGTTGAGTGCAAATGCTATTCAATACCATTTTACATGTGGTGGTTTTGGCCTTCTGTTTTCACAAGGTTGAATAAGATTTTGTTTTCTTAAGCTTTGGATTTGCCTGCCTTTGAAAGAGAACTTAATTTTCTAGTTAGAAAAACTATTTCTCTGCAGTGTCTACAAGTAGCATCTACATGACAAGCAGTGGAACTGTAGTCATCTTTATTACACTAATCCTTCTCCAGAGATTAGACTGTATTTATTCTAGTATCTGAAGTATTTCAGTATATTAAACATGAATAGATTCATGTTATCTTTAATTATGCTACTTAAACCCTGTTCAACTTAATGCTCAGATAAGTCATGTTCTTCAGGAGCCATTTATATGTCTAGGGTGAGAAGTTATTCGGGTAACGTCATTGACAGTCATAGTAGCTCTGATTTAGCTCTATTAACATGACATATTGAAACCTCATTAAATTTCTCTGTTACATCGGGGGATGCCAGCCTTGTCAGTTGGTGAAAGTTGCACACTATAACCAGCTGTGTTTTCAGTTTAGGAAGGTCTTAGCACAGGCGTGAGACACAAATGTGAGCTTCCCGTTTGTGTTTACGTCATAGCTCCAAGCAGTGGGTAGAGGGTTATTGTGATGACATTTTGTGACGGCTACCTGCATTTCAGGAGGCTGCCCCTTGTCTTCTAAGGTGTTGCTAGGTCTTTATTCCTCTAGTAAATCTGATACAGTGCTGGAGCCCAGCTGCTAGTGCTGTTTTTCACATAGCAGCCTAATAATTCAAAAAGCAACTGTGTGCCCTAAGTAATGTTATTAATGCATAGGTAGTATTTGTAAATGTGAACTGTTTGATTATATAGATATAGAATAAGCTTTGTATGCAACATATTCTGCTGATTCTGGAATGGCACAGGGTCTCTGCAAGCATTTATCCTGAGTTAACCACTTCCTGTATTTCCCCTGAGAAGTGGTGGTGCAGTCTCAGAGGGGAATGAGATGGAAGAGAAATTATTTGGGGACTTTTTAGGGTAGGTTTGCAGGAGTTCTGGGCTAATCCAAATGGATGCTAATTGACCTGAAATCTTCAGCTGCATTCTCTTCATGCAGTTTTACAAGCAATAAACTTGGAGAGGGAGAACTGGAGAGGGAAGACAAAGCAAAAAAACCTACAAACCACATTTCTGTGTTTCTCTTGAGCTCTCTGCCGTTCCTTTGGGTTGGCACAAATTTTCTGTCTCTCTTATTGTAACTGCTCTTCTTCCTGGAGGATGAGGAGCCAGAGTAGGCTTTCCTGCTTTTCATTAGCACCTGCCCTGGAACGCCTTTGAACTGTGGCAGAGCATTCTCATAGGGGCACTGTGAAGAAGAGGGGCAGCAGGGTTGCCAGCCTAGTCCAGCACTTGTGAAAGACTTCAAAACACATTGCCTCACAGTTGTTATTTTATGCTGCATGGAAAAGGAACCAAACCAGAAATTTTGTGAAATGTGACAAAAATATTTAGGTGTGAAACTGACTTAATAATGCTGATTTTTCAAAGCTGCTCTTAATGGTAGCATACATTTCAAAGGAAGCTGAGCTGCAACATGTTCCTGCTTTCTGTGAGGGCATTACAAGTTTTGATTTGAGAGAAACATCTATTTGAATAGAAGATGGTGCAACATGAGAAGTTAATGTCTAGAATACAGGAAGTTTAAATCACATTTCTGCGATGTATCAGATAAGTCACCACGCTGTTATACCCTTGGCTTTCCTTGGGTGGAACTATTCCACTTTATAGAAAAGAAGAAAATAAAAGGTGAAGGAAATTTAAGTGTTGGTATTGCACAGGACCTTGTAAAGTCATTCCCTAACTCAAATACGGCTTTATGATATCCTGAAATTGAACATGTATAACAAGGTAGAAAAAATATTTAGCTGGGAATAGCAAATCTGATGTGTCTTTCCATCACTTTTTTTTCTTACCTCAATAGAGTTGAGAGCCAAGAGAATCCTAACACAGCACTCGTTTAATGGTATGTACACCAGGTGCAGGATTCACAGTCTCCCTCCTGGTTAGCTTGTGCAATGCTGTTTCTTGACAAATACCTGCTTCTTGGTCCTGGATGATGCAGTTCTACACCTTCTGTTTACAGATCTCATGCAGTTCATGGTATCATCTCCACACGGGACTCATTTACACAGTGAAGATGTGCCCTTAAAGAACTGAGTCTCATCAGGTGTAGCATGCTCCCCTCCTTATAGGTGTTCCACACCTCATGAAAATCCTTCTTTATCGCTAATTAGCTTTCATCCTCTATTCACAAGAAAATGAGGCTTAGAGGATGACTGTATTTCTTCCTCCCTGAGGAACTTAGTTTATTTGCATAAACTAGAAACCTGAAAACATAACAGAAACAGATATTTCTTCTTTGAGATTGAAGAATATAAATATGTGTTGAAACTTTTGTTTTTGAGCATTATTAAAAAAGTACCATTTTCATTCAGTGGTAGACCACTGCTTTTTTTTAATCACTGACCTTGGTTTGCTAGTGAACCAAGACATTCTCTGGCTGCTACCATGGAACTGTGTGTCTTTTTGTTAGTAATTGTAGAATTTTAGGGTTAAAAGGGAGCACAAGAGAGCATCTAGTTCATCACCCTGCCCCAAGGCAGCATGAGCTAATCTTGACAGATGTTTGTCTAACCTGTTCCAAAGCTTTACAGATATTCTTTAAGGCCCCCAGGCAATCTATTACAGAGCTTCACTATGCTTACTCTTGGGTATTTTCTGCTAATGTTTGAAAAACTTCTGTTGTTAAGCTTGTCACTTCTTGTCACTGTGGATATGGGAAGCAGATTGCTAGCTTGCCCTTTGCCGTAGTCTGGGGTTGTTTTTGTTTTGTGTTTTGTATTTGGTTGGTTGGTTTGTGGGCTTTTTTTAGCTTAAAAATCATATAATGTGTCTGCTGTTTTACTTTGCTTCCAAGAGTTACAGTCCTTTCAGTCTTCCCATGCGGCTGATGTTTTCTGTAGACCATGCATATTGCTATCTTGTATACCTGTAAGCTCCCTTCAGACAATTTCTGCATTTCTTTTTTTACCATACCCCAGAATGTATTCTACCAATCAGTTTGACTGCATTCTTCTGTACTAGAAACTTAATTCCTCAAAACCCCCTCTTCATTTGTAGTCTACTATTGAAATGAGAGATAACAACAGTACAGAGATGTGTGGTGCATTTTTTGTGTTAAGAGATTACCACTGCAGGCAGTAGTGGTATCTGTATTCTTACTTAGTAGTTACTCTTTCCTCAACATGTGCTTAAGACCAGTGTTGGAGACTACATACTCAGCTAGTTGATATTATCAAGAATGGCTGTATGCTCTAACAATCCATGGTTTTCAGTGATGTCCTACTGCTGAGTATATGAAACTTCTAGGCAATGTTTCTTTAATGCTTTAAAAGTCAGTGCAATAATTGAACACATAAAAGACCTATTGAATATTCATTTTATACTAAGTTTGTAAACAGGAATCTGCACAGTTGGCTGTCTCACTGATGGTCATATCATTTGCTGTTCAGCAGAAGAGCCAGCAATGCTGTGGGTCGGGGAAACCTCTGGCAGACAAACTCAATGGAAATAATTTTATTTCCAGCTTAAAATGGAGGGACTTGTGGCCATTGCATGTGCATCCATGGAAGCTAGGCATTTATAGATGTCAGAGGCACTGTGAATGACTTGTAATCTTCAGGGAAATCTTTAACAAGCATTAACCCTAGCTCTGGTTTTGAATTTCCATGACTGTCTCTACAAAAATGTGTCTCTCAGGGAAAATAGTGTTTTGGTTTGATTGTTAAATTCAGAGTGAAGAGTTCAGTTATTTGTGTAAGACTGTTATTAAGTCATCATGTCTTAAGAGTTAAATGATTTAAAGAACCTTGCTATCAAAGACCTTTCATTTTCACCAACCCAGTGTTCCTTGAAACAAACTTTCAATGTGGGAATCCAGCTTCTGAGAAAATGTTCCTCTATAAAGAAAGTGCTTTCTTGGTATTAGTGTTTAAAAAAACCCAAACTTTCTTTCACATTTTCTTTTTGAGTATCCATATATTATCACAGTCATGTCTCTGTCAGTGTCCTCTTTTTTCTTGAATGCTCTGTTTGAAGATATGTGCACCTTGTCTAAAAAGCCAGCTGGGATGCCACAAATACTGTGCTCTATTTATGACTGCAAAGTAATTACAATGGAATTTAAAGACTTGGTTTATAGATCCAAGATGAGGATCTTCTGTGTACACTAAAAGGATGAATCCTTTCCAGACCACTTCTTATTTGGCTGAAGATGAACTTGAGGAAGCATTTTGGAGTGTCAGCCAAGGCTGCTTTTAGAAAGACCTGGGTGGGATTCATACTGTTGATATCCAAATAAAAAGAGCCCCTGATTTTAATCTCTGCATAGTTACTTTATTGTAGTTATGAAACCATGAATTAACTTTAAGGCTTTCAGGGATGAAAGGAGACATATAAGCAAGTGCCTCTTATCTTTTTTAGATTCATGGGAAAATATTTCATCCAGTGTCCTAGCAGCTTTCTCTTGTGGACTTGTCTTTTGTTTATTCTGTTTCTGTGTGGTATGCATTTTAGTTTGTTTCCTGTGAGAGCAAAATCTCTGTGATTGAGAGGACTATTTTACAGGAGCAAGAGAAGAAGATGGGAAACTTGGGGAGGAGAGAGGGGCTAATCTGCTCTATATAAATAAAAGTATAATAAATATTCTCTGCTTAAGGTGAAGCTCAATATAGCTCTTTCTGGTAAATGTATTGAAAATTGTACAGTTACAGTATTCATCAGCAAAAGAGTTCTTTTCAGAATTCAGTAAAGGAGCAATAGTTTCAGGCCTAGTCATATGCGGGGTATAATTGTTCAAAGGAATATATTTTAGATTATCCAGAAACCTTTTAGAGTTTAAATGCTGTTCTCTCCCCAGTTTCTTTAGACACCTCAGCACTCCTCTCCCTGTCCATAAATTCAGTTGATGTCAGGGCATAATTTGTAAGACAAATATAATTATTCTGCATAAAATGTTAGCAATTGAACATAAATCAAAAGTAATTTGGGGACAGGAGAGAAATACACATTTATAGTGTGTGTGACATAGAAAAATGCATTCTCTAAGCGCTACTTTAAATGATTTTGAGGTAGAGAGGTCTCTTTGCTTTCAAAGTGAGACTTATTTTGTCATCAAGACAGAGGATATTTGGCTGTATGACTGTATTCCTAAGCAAATGTTTATATTTTGGTATCTAAAGAATAAGATATGCTGGTATTGGCAACATACAGAGACAGTCTCTTTCTGGTTTGCTCCTTCAGATACAGTCAAATGGGATTGCCATGTATAACTGGAAGGCAAAACTGGACCCATCTAGTGATAATTACCTTAGTTAATGAGCCATGGCCTATAATGTACAGGCAGTACAGAAAAGAGTGATGGTACCACTTTGAATGTAGCCAGTGAGTGAACATACAGTTAAAAAACAGGCTTGCTTCTCCTCAAATGCATGGAAAATCAGATGCCTCAAAGTTCATTTTGTGTTCTCTTCATTATGAAGTTATATTTGTGAGCCAACCTGCATGATAATGACATTACTAAAAAATGCCTTCCAAAAATGAAATTCCCTACTTCATTTATCTTTCTTCATGGAGTATGAACATTTTCTTTTTTTCCTCCATCTGCTCCACTCTTTCAGCTTTCCTTTTTTTCTACAATGCCATTTAACAGCTGTAATAAATGTATTAGTGTTCCTATATATAGTTAAACTTGTGGCCTTAGCACAGTTGGAATAGGACAACAGCAAACGCAAAATTAAAACAAGACTGGTGTGCCAAAAAGGTGGCCTAAATGGAGTCATGTGGTTGTCCTTTGCAGTCTGCTGAGCAGATACTGTCAGCATCACTTGGAGGGGAGAGGGAGCAGGAGATGAGCAAAAAAAAAGACCATCTGCTGTGTGGTTTTTTACAATGGGATTATACAGTCTTCCTAGTCCCTGTTCCAAAAGTGGCAGATCTTGAAAGTCTGTGTGTTTTTTTTAGTGGTTACATATAGCTGCAATGCATGTTGGCAAACAGAACTGACGCTGTCTTTGTCAGGAAGCAAACAATTGTTTGCATAGCTAATCCAAGTTTAGCAAGTACTTCTGTTCATCCTGACCATCTCTGCATTCCCAGCCTACACCATTTTTCCTTTTTACCCTTCTCAAAAAGTATAACCAAACTCCAGATATTTTAGTGAGTCTCTACAAATATTATAGGAACTGTATTGACATAAGTGAGAACTTCTCTTTGTGGCAAAGGCTGCTACTTAAACAAATACACTTATGCCTATCAGTTATTGGAGCACTATCAATACTTTTTTATCTTTTAAAATTTTTTTTTACAGGTGGACATGGGGACACAACAAAATTAATACATCCAAAGGTTGGAAATTTTTTATAACTTTGCAGAATATAAAAATATGTGGAATGAAGCACACTTATGTACCTGTGCCATTGTACCTGAAACTTGTTCTTGTCCACACATTAGTGGGAATTTAGGTTTACAGACTCAGCATACCTTTTCCTTCTCCTAAGTCTATATGGCAGGACTCAGCTCCAATATCCTGCCCTGTCAGCATGGGCAAAATGCCTAGTGAAATCAGCAAACTCATGAGTTGGACTTTAAAAGGGTAACAAGATCTGAATATAGGAAGTACAACTATTATACCTTTTTGAGAGAAAAAAATGTTGCCCTTAAAAGCTTAGCTGAGCCTAAATCATCATTTAGGTAATTCAGTTGACAGTTATTTAATGTTGGCAGCAGTATGTGTGTATGTACCACTGCCCTGCTAGTCAATGGAAGATGTCATAACCATTCAAGTGATTTATCAGTTTATAATTGTTATGTTCTGTAGTAGCTAGAGGCCAAAAGGAAGATAGTAGAGATTCTGCTTTAGCTCAGATTTTCCCTGTGGAAACATCCTACAGAATGGTAGTAAGAATGAAATCAGTGCATTACTATTGAAACCAAACAACTATCTCATCCAAAATCCTATATAATTTACTGGCCATAATTATAATTCTTTGCTCTGTTGACCATAACACAGAATTGCTCTTACTGTGTGATGTTTTCAGGAAACAAACTACAAAAATTTTTGATGAGGTTATCATTCTTCATTAAATTTGGTAGTATTCTTCCAAAATTGTCTAAATAAATAGCGTCTGAAATTAGCACACTCTTTAAGAGGAGGTTTTATAAAGAAAATTGTGCTACCATAATCCATTTCTACCAAAGAAAAGATTAGGTATAAAGAATAGGATTAATCTAAATCAATCAATGTTCAATTTACCAAGTCACATGCACCAAAAAAAAGGATTAGGTGAGTTTACTCCCCCATGGAGTTGTTTCTGCGTGCTTTCCTTTTCATTCCAAAGCTGATACAGAATGATCAAAGACTTCCCTAATTTAAATCTCTTAAATCCACCTGTAGTTTCTTGGGTTGCAAATATTACCTTTCAGCGATGAATGGTGTTAAGTGATTGAGGTTTACCTGAGTCTGCAGATTACCTGAATCAAATCTCAAAGCTGCTTCTGTCCTGCCACTTTGGAAAAAAAGATGATGCACATCATTATGTCTATTATTAAATGTTTCCATTATGGCCCTTTTAGCAGGTGGTTTGCGTACTTCTTCAGGAATTCAAATGTTCTCTCATCATCATGAGTGCAGAAAGCTCTGAACTTCTGCCATCCAATCATACATATCCATAGTCCTCTCAAATTTTGCACATTCTTAGAAGTCTGCATTGAGAACTTAGATTGTTTGCTTTTGTACATTTTCTTTAGTAGAAATGGACATGAAGAATTATGCTTACAGAGCTGCCCTTACAAAGTAAAATGTAAAACTTTCAATCAGTACTATCTTTAGAGGCTATTTGGACAATTACAGAAAAATCTTACAGAATTTATTTCAAAATGCTAGCCTATCATATGACTAATTTATAGCTTTTTTTTTTAATAGCCAGTCATATCAAGAATTGCTTATTCTACAAGGATGTTTAAAGGCTAAACATTATAGAAGAAAAGAAGCCATGGGGACATTGGGGACAAGTTACTTGGAAACTTTTGCATGGTAGTAACAATCTGAATTTCATAAGAAATAAAAGAGAAAAGTAATCTAGGTCTTCTAAATGCATGTGATTACAATAGTCAGAAAAATAAAGTTAGATTTTCATATTTAGCTCAGCACAGCTCTATTTTTTGTGTTTAGCATAACATACTGAATAATTGCCTCTCTCTGGCTCTGAGACATACTGGGATATGGGTGTGCTGCATGTAATCAGGATTTATCAGTACTGTGCCTTTTTTATGCCTTGTACAGTTTCTGTAAGGGATATCTGCAGCTTTTGCAGAGTTCGGCATTCTGAGCTTTTAACAAAACTAGTAAATTTGTTTCCAAAACACAGCTTCAAAATGTGGACAACTAGTCCCCCCGTTCTCATGATTCAGATGGGAGCTCTGTGGCAGAGGCCTTAATACGGTTTCAGGTCACTGTTACACAGCGAGTCTGATGCCCTGCTTTTACTCAGCTATACTTGGACAGGAAACAGAAGGGACAGGAGTAGCTCTGAGCCAGTTTTAGATTCCTCTGAAGTCTGGGGCTATCCTCAAATGTACCTAGTTCTTACAAGAAACCGGAGCAACCTCAGAACCACACTGTCCACTGCTGTGTACAGAGTGAAGTACAGCAGTGGTCAGGAAATTCAGTCCCTTGTTGTGTGGAGGGCTTTGTACAAGTGAACAGAGTTATCACTATTACCTTTATAATTTTTTTTAATATCTTGAGAAATTCCTCTCAGGGGTGCAGGTTATACTTTAAGTTGTCCTTTAGCTGCTTTTGTGCTGTAGATGGACTGGGACATGCAAAGCAGAATTAGGCCCAACACACACAAGGATGTTACATGTCCTTCCATACACAGGATGGGAGATCTTCCTGACATTATAAGGTCTAGATTGAAAAGGAATGGATTTCCTTACACCTGTGTATCGGTTATATTTAAATTGTGTATCTGTTTTTGCTGTATGAATTTTATATCTTATGTACCTTCTCTTTTATTTAAATACCATTATAGTAACTGCAGTACACTAGGCTATCAGAATCAGGAAAAAGTTAAGAAACTAAGACAGTCCAAACATGAAGAAAAATGTAAAGACATGTTACAGTCTAATGAAGATTACCAGACCATCACAACAAAGCCCAAAAGCATGCTTCAAACCTCAGGAAAAAATGCACTAAAGAGTTACCATAGGAACAACAAATTTTAATAACAAATAAAAAACAACAGCTATTTACACCCCAACAAAATTATACAAACAAACAATAAAACCAGAATCATGAATCAGCTAAACTCAATAACTAAACAGAATGTGGAAAAACTAAAATATTAAACATGGGAATAAAGCAGGG